>JAQGAF010000963.1:0-37524 GCA_034687865.1 Kryphioiulus occultus | reverse complement strand
AAGCACACTTATCCTAGCACCAGCGGATTGAACGTTATTTTGAGAGGCCCAGATATCTGGTCCACCCTGTATAAATTTTCGGTACGTGCGCGAAATCAAAACACAGTAAAATCGTTCTTAATACTTTAAAATGTACGAACTTTGTTTGGTCAATAATTGCAAGAATGACAATTCTGAAATTATTCAAAATTAAATTTGACGGTCACATTTACATTCATTATTTTTTTGAATAACCGCTATTTTCTGATTCACTATATTTATATTTTGGATAATTAATACCGTCGAATAATAACATAATGGGCTTAAATGTAGTAGAAAGTAAAAAATAAGGCATCAATGAAAAACAAAGCCTTTATGAATAAAGCAATTAAATTTCATTTTTCGTATAGGAAATTTATATTTGCAGCCCACATCCCTCTGTTTAAAGTATGCAATAGATTAGTAAGCAGCTCTTGAATATATTTTCAGTCGATATTACGTTACATTTTTAGAATGGTTAATTTACAGATGATAACAATAACAATACAAGGTAATGACAGTTCAACCAAACGTTACACTTCCTAAGTCTACGTAAGAGGAAAATAATTATTTTTTGAATTAGACGTCGTATTAAAAAATACATACTAGTTCGTAACAAATCTGGAAATTGCTACTTAGTGGAGGACATGAATAGTAAAGTGCTTTATCTGCATTTATGTAATAAGATTGTTAAGATTGTCTGGAAATTGGCTGTGCGTGCGTCCTTATAATAACGCAAGAAAAGTAAAATTAAATGCATAAGAGTATTTCCTTAAGTGGGCAATGAAATTGGTAGATGATTGCACTTCTTGTACAATAAATCTATCAGACGTCAATTAATTCTCTCATGCTATAAATTTCTGCATTGATATAAAGTGTATATAAAAAGTTTTGGCGTTTAATCATTGAAAATGTCAGAAGCAGGCAACTTTTTTGGTAACGCAGCACATTTTTTAGTGTCTTATCACATAAGAAATCCTTGGTCTGACCAGAACACGAAATATTCAAAATATTATTTCGCAATTTCTATTCTTTATAAATGTCCTACATGATTAATGTTTGGTTTTATTTGCTATCGTGTTTCCCGTATAGACATTTCGATGATTTGTTATTCTCTGTTCAAAGAATGAAAAGAAAAATCCATTGGCTGCTGAGAAAGCTTCCATCTCCCATTATTTTTAAACTATCATTGGGTCTGTTGCCTGCTTTCCTGAAACCGAAAGCTGAATTTACGGAGGTCCACATTTGAATTCACTTAGAATATATTTCCCAAAATGTTCATCTGAATTTGTACCGAAAAAATCGATTCTTAGTGTTAGTAATATAAGAATTTTGACAAATTTCATTTGTCATATTCTCATGCGATCACGTTTTGCATGAACTACGTTTTACAGTTGCTATGCATGGGTGACCTCTTTGCATTAGCCCAAAAATATTTTAAATTTCATAATTTATAAAACACATTCAACTTTTTTGCGTGATCCATGAATAACAGATGGCTGTGTTTATTAGTCCTTTTGATAGGTTTCTTCGAAGTGGCATATGCGAGGCACTGAATGCTTACACGTGGATACCTTGGAGTCCTAATACTTTTTTTTTCAAAATTTATTTGCGATATTCACATACCTGGCATCTATTTCGTTTCCAGAAAAAAACATCTTAAATTATTTCAATATTTTATTTCCTGTTCCATGTATCCTCTATGGATGCTGGCTTAATAAAATGGAGATATCCAGGTGCTATTCTAAGGTCAAAATGTATCCTTTATTCGACTCAAGCGAGAGCTATGCCATGCCATTTCTCTTCACGTTTTGTAAAAAAAAAAGTTTTTTTCTTTCTTGAGATGTTGTGCGACAGCAACAGTATACATATTTAATATCTTCATCTTATATGTTTCCATTTTTGAGCAAACTTTATCGCACAAAACTAACAAAAATATTACAAATAATATTAAAATAAATTTATTCCAAAGCGGCTTTTTCTGGGTCTTGTGAACTTATACCTGTTTTAGTAATTAATGTTTTTTTCATATTAATCACTTCCTTAATTTTACTATAGAAGTCCTATTATCACCTACAAATTTCCATGAATTTTTCTAAATGGAAATAATAACTGAGTCAAAACAAGTGGCGTAATCAAGAGCTTTACATTTCAATATATCATGGACAGAATTCAACCTGTTCGAAAATAGTGAGACCTTTTGATTACCATTTCTTTGAGCGAAGATTATAACCATTTAATTGAAACAGTGTCAATGACTCTTCGTTTTTATTTGAATATGCCTCAATGGATATTTGACATTTTGAAATGTGCCATTACATTTCATGTGCAATTTGACTAACAGTTGACTGCCAATCTTGCGTACTATATTATATCCCGAGCATTCACATTTCATTTAAAAATACCGTGGGGCCATTTCATTTAAAAAATACTTTCAGTTTGGGTGTTTCACCCAAACTTAATTGTGGTTCATCGATTGAGTATAATTTCTACTAGCATTTATCGCTTGTTGAAGCATGAAATCGCTTCAAGTTAGCAATATGCCACAATTGCCTTTCAACCTTTCGCTAAACCTATCTTCATCTCGTCTTTAATAGGAATTAATGTAAATAGTTTTTTTGCTTCTGTCGTAACGTTTGCGTTTGCAACGTCTTCTCGTTTTACTGAGGCAAGAGGGCTGAGCCTAACTGCATTTAAACGTCATGAACTTGAAGAAATTTCTTGCTTCAAGTATGCATGAACGCACACTGAAATAAGCTTTCTACTCCAAGACGTTCATTGCATTTATTATGGTCAGGAATTCGTAAACTGTGCTATACTCGAATGGCAAATGTTCAAACAGTGAGGTCTTAAAGTTTTCTAGATTTGTTAAATCCTCTTTAATTTCTAATGAGAGTTGTAAGAAAGTATTTCTTTGTTATCCGTTACCCATAATCACCTCATTCCAAACGTGTTCAGCAGTGTACTACTATCAGTTTGCCTTTTTCCAAAGGTATAAGTTTGCAAAGGTATAAGTACGGCATAAGTTTGAATCATTAACTTTAACGACAGAGGATATTTGTGTATGCAGGGATTTAATTACATGTATTAGAGTAGGCTATGGTATTTCATTTTGAAAAAAAGCTACATGAATTAATTCGATGTTTGTCTTGCTAGGTGGATTTTGTACTTTGTAAACCTCGAATTAGGATAATAACAGGACCCTCGTACACTCTATAAATGAAGGATTGTGATACGTGTGTTTCAATATTCTCTCTGTTGATTATGGCTGAGATTATGCCAAATTAATGCCAGATATTCCCAAAACCACGGCTGTTAGCAGAATCAATCATGTCAAACAACCATTACGAACAAATATCAAATTTGAATGTTATATACAGGTACATGTATATTGTTCAAATGCGGTATTATTAACATTTATGTCAAATGCATATTTTAGCAAGTTGCTCAAGATTACTGGTATATCAGCATACTTGTTTACATGGATTTCGGAAAGGGGTAGGAATCAAAAAAGGGAGCTGGGTTGAATGATATGTTGTTTACAAATGTTATTGAACATAAGCAACATAATCTCATGCATATGCCAAACAGATTATTAAATAGATTATAATTATTTCTCGAGGGTTTATTAATTATGTAGTTTAAATACACGTTTATTCAGTTGTATGGCGAGCTCAATGTGGCTTTTGTGAACTGACGTACCGTGCGAAATTCAGCATCTGGTCAGATTTTGCCTCATCGCGCTCTTATTTTTAATCATTCGATTTGAATTCTGCATTCATTCCACTTAAGCGCAATGTCTAAATGAATTTTGCGTCAGTATTGCGGTTATAATTACGGCTAACATGAAGCACCATATTTTGGATTAATTTCTTTGCAAGTGGATTACATCGATTGACATGTTCCTAACGTATACCAAACTTTGTTTTTATGACTTCAAAGTTTTATGGCCGATTTCTGCGGAACTCGATTTTGCTTGTAACAGGTTTTGTTAAGTGAGACTTATCTGCCCATAGCATAATATTTAAAAATCGATCCTCGTCAAATAATATCTTCGCGGTGCAGAAAATGCGCTGAATATTACATTATCCTTGGCTTCAACCCTTGTATTGATTGATCTATTGCTCGTTTCAAAGCCAACTTAAAATTGCGGGGTTCAATAACAATAGGTTAGTTCTTAAAACAATGAAGCCAGTTGGTGTGGTCAACATTTCAGAACGCGTTGCAATTTCATAAAAGCTTTGTTTGATTTTGTACATATTTTATTCATGAAAGAGCGATTCATCGTGTATGACTAGATATATCCTTACTGTGCGAGACAGCTAAGCTGGTCCATGTTTCATATGTATACTAAGTAAACAGATATGAGGTTTCAGTTTTCATCGAATATCGTTGGAAATCTGGCATATGAAAGGATTATCAGATGCATTTCTTTGTGCTTCAGAAGAACATAATTTCAAGATTGTATACATGTACAGGCACATCATAGTGATTTAATTCCTTGCTTTTTATTTTGTCACTATTCGTGAGACAAATCAGAAATGCATTAAATGCATTAGAAATCTTGTTAAATTCTAATGCATTAAATGCATTAGAACTCTTGTTAATTTCTTAGCAAGTACTCGGCTTTAGCTTATTCTTAGTTTCTAATTTCTGGTAGAAAGTTAGGCTACAAGTTTTATTTTCAATCTTGCGTACGACAGAAACTTGTTGGTATGAAACGATGAACTTAATTGACACCAGGAGTTTCTGAGCGATGATGGTCAGCCACTATAGCCAGTAACCTGAACTTTCAGAGCAAGTGTATTAATGCGTTACATCCACTTTAATCGCTAGTTTTTTTATTGATATGCTGAATTGTGTAAAAGCCTATTTTTTTAAATCACTATTCATTGCGTCTATACTACAGCACTGTATGTCCTTACAAACATTATTAAACTTGTATAATGTGCCCCATCCCTTAATCCAGTGATCTAAAATGGCAGCCAAAGAGACGCGCGTCATTCTCCATCATGGTAAACTCATCGGCGCCATCTTGGTGCACCGCCATCCTTCTTTGCCATGTTTAGCGCTTTATTGCTCCCATCAGCGTAATGCAATCTCCTATGGCAAATGTCTATATTTTACCAGGGACATGTGCTTTATGTGTGGTGTGGATATTATATTTCAGAGACCCTTATTAGGTGTTAATTTCATTACATCTTTCTTGAGGGAGTTGCAAAATGTAATTCGTTTACCCGGGTTAGCGCTTCGGCACCACTGAAAATTCTGAATATTAATTCAATTTCCATCCATTATTTAATTGTGAAGGCGGGCTTGTGCATGATTCTGTTTTGCCCGTTATTGTCGCTCAGGCCAACATACTGAATTACTATTGTTTCTGCAGGCGCAATCTCACATGGATCGAGGCAGATTCAAAGGAATCGTGCTTTATAATGAAATTTGCGTTGAAGGATATCCATAGGCGAAACAAAAGAATCAAAAGTGCTTTTGTAATCCAGTTTGTCTGGCGTTGATAGCGGTGGCCGTTTTATTGGCGCAAAATGCGAAATAGTACACGACGTGAAACGATTTGATTATTGCTTTACCGTTGAGGTGGAGAAATGCGATGCTTTTTGGCGCTGTTTAGCATAGACTCATTTTTCGTTTGCCTTTTAAGCTCTTTTTAAAAGAGCAAACGATGTGCCCTGAACCGTGCCAGGAATTACCGCTACATATGCTTTAGTGTAAGCCGAAATTGTATACGTGTTCAGCAAACAGTGGTGGCAGAAACATAATACAAAACGTAGCACCTCGCGGATAATAAAAAATCCATTTTGCGTTTTTCTGGGCAACTTAGATCCAGTTAACCTTTTTGAAAGCACCTTTTTAAATATAATAGAATTTTCAGAGGTAATGGAAAAGGAAGGTTGAACATTTATTGGTAGTTTTGTGCGGAAATTATGGGGGCTCGTGTTAGACGAGTGCGAAATCCACTGTGCACACAACATGTAGTAAAACTTTTTTCTTCATCATCGTATTAAAATTGCCACGCCATGTAGATTTTCGGTTTATCTAACAGATTTCGCACGTATTTCTTCCTATCGATTTTTGGGACACGTTTTCTTATGGTTTGTCAACTCAGCTAGGTTTATTTCATTGTGGGAAACATGTTCGTTATACAGAATTAGATGATCGACGATAGTGTTTGAAGCATATTTTACGATATACATGTATCATCCCTGGTTTATTTCAAAGTCGTACGACATTTCGAATTAAAATGTGCCGAGCTTGAAAACTTATTCCATTGCCTACACGAACGAAAGTAATGATATGCTGTGTTATGTGGCATTGTCGAAACTGCTTGTTTGATCAATGTAAATGGGGTATGAGTAGTGAGTGATATTGTACATTCGGTGAAGGAAAATACGAAACGAATTTACGCGATCTATATCATCAGCCCTCGGGATGTGTCATGTAAGTATAATCCAGATGTTGCGAAAATTGAATGTAAAAATGCGTGAGTTTAAAGTCATAACTTATACAGTGTGTCATGCAGACGTTGAACAAATGTGTTAGGTAAATGGAAAATTGCGGCTGAAGGCGATTTTTTCTTCTTCATGTTGCACCTAGTATGGATGCGATTTATCCTATACGGTATAGCGTGTTGGTCTTGATGTCATGACTCCAGAATATCACATTTCCATGCTTATGAGTACGATGACTTTTCCTGTGTATTATAAATCTTCGTGGAGATTACACGGTAGTTTTCTTCACAGTTGCACAACATCGCTTTCTTATTTTATCCTCTGCAGATTTGATTGAATGTCAACAGATATTTCTTCCCAACCAAATATAGTTATCCGAGTGCATATTTTTCATTTCTCAGAAAGAAAATTCAATTTCAAGCAAAATTGCATTTAGAGTTGTTGAAGTGGTTAGATTCATGAAGGTTTATTAAGTGCTCGCCTCTTAGCAAACTTTCATTTTAATTTGAAGGATCTTGTTTCAACTTTCAATATATACAATTCCCATCGCTATGTTAAAGCCGTACATTACAGCTGTTCTACAAATTTACTTTTTTTGTGAAACAAATCTAGAGCGCGTTTTAATTTCATTACCATCAACATGCTTGAACCATATTATATTTCAAGCCTGCAGTAGATGAGGTTCTAGTAAACATAATGTTAGATACAATATATAGTAATGTATGTGAAAGCACTAGTTGAAGCATGTTATTCGATTATTCAATATAATTGGATATTTTTTTTATAAAGAGCGAAATACTGCACATAAATGACATAGTATGGCACGAAATTTTATTAATTCACGATTAAACATACAGTATTTAGTATCAATGAAATATTATTTTAAAAGCTAGCAGTTGATTTACAAAGTGCTTCTCATAAAGTTGGTGTGACAAATATTAATTTTGAATGTTCTAAAGATTTCTCTGTTTGCTATATCCCGCAATTTATTTTAAAAGGTTCAAATGACGTTCTCAGATTGCCTCAATTTATTGTAATCCTTTCTTTACAACGTCCCCAATACTCTCATTTAAGTTTATGAGACTGAGGGCTAAGCGATAGCAGGATAAAAATAAATAGTTACAATTCATCTTAATCGTCGATTAAATTTAACAAAAAGCTAAGAAGGAAACACACTTTGATTGTAAATTGCTCGATTTTTTTCTTTGTAATTTTGAAGGCAGCGTTACACGCGTTCACAGGATTCATTTTAATTTATAGCATTCTTTCTGGCATATAATGTATTTGAACTTATAAGTAGCATTTCACTGCGAAGACATTCTTGAAATTCTGGGGTTTTTTCTAGTGCATTTTATGCATTTACTTGCACAAGTAGGCTATTTAGAGCTATGGACGTACATGTACATCCGTGCATTTTATTCTAAAAAAATTGCTGGAGTATAAATTTTAGTTTTTTATCCGCATTTTAACCGCAAATCTCCTACTGTTGTGGTAGGTAACAAATGTTTTCTAGCCGCCTCAGAATGGATTTTGAATGTGTCAATCCGTTTCTTGTTAATTGTCTTCATAAAAACCATTTAACGATAGCGAGCCGAGAGATGCAGCATCGGATATCCATTCAAATAATAGGGTTATTTGCATTTATACGAGGGCTCGCACGGAAATGTAGGCTATCGATTTTCGAAACACCCTTAAAATATTGGACCTGAAAATTCAAAAGTGCGTGATATTGGGAAACGCTTGTCATGAATACCATCGACCACACGCGTTAATCGATCAATCAATACTGCAGTTTTCTGCATTTTATAGGGGAGAATTTTATGCATCGGAGTTTTGTGAAAGACAAAAATAAAGTTTGACAACACATATTTTATCGAAAAGGTCTAATCGCTGCTGTACATAAGGCGTGTGAAAGTACATGCACTAGTAAACAATTAAGCTTATTTTCAATCTGCTTAATATTCATGATAAATTATATAGCCATGAATATACCCGTTTTTAATCACGTAAACTTATATCGGTGTTTATTCTTGTCATGAATCCATGGTTGTCGTCAATTTCGTCAAAAATTACTATACCATTTCACGGTTTTCACTCAGTTATAGCATTCGTTGTTAATAACTGGAATCCTGAATTTACTCAAGCATTCAGAAATGCAGTTTTCAAGAAACGTCGTTGGAAAGAAAGCTTTTGTGGAAATTTTTGCTCATTTGCATATCATTAATCTGAAAATTTCTATGACGTGTATACGTGAATTTATCTATTGAATGCGTGTTCATGCTATGGATTTTGCATTTCTGTAGTCGTTTTTCCCCATTGAAGATCTTCTTTTGAAACGTTTCTTTTAAGGTAGGTGTCTGCCAGCCAGAATGTAATGAAAAAAGTAGCTTTGAGATAAGTACACACATTTGTTATTAGCTTGAAATGCTACTGGAAAAAAGACACCGAAATTGCATTAACGAAGTTCCTGTGCAATATTTGGTTCATTCCTAAAAATCCAAGGCAATGTTGATGCCTATGCTGCATTATGCATCTACATGTATACTTTGGTTAGTAGTTTTTTCCCTTCTCACGTCGCTGAAGGGAATCTTACCGAAAGCAGAATTTACAATTTAGCCTAAAAATAAGTGGCATTATTGATTTTTCCTGATAAGTGCACACATTCACCAAATGAACCCTCGTTTATATTCCCAATGAAAAGTTTAGAAGTTTAGATTCTTATTGCCTTCATCAATTAATTTATGAGCACTTTATATTCTGTTACTTACCCATAACATACATGTATTTCTGACAAGATTTACGAGTCTTAGTTGTAACATCAGTGAATGGCAGATCACCGCTTTAATGAGCACAAATTCATGTTTAGCGGCAAGAGGTTAAATTAAATGAAGTCCTCGTTGTCAATAAAGAGTTTTTTGTTATGAAAATTACACTTTGAATGTGACTTACATTAGGATTTACTGTATTCACGAATGATGTTCTAATCAAAAAAAAGTTGTATTAACTCGTGTCGTTATAAATATTCCAATTCTTTAGTGTGAAATTGTATAAGAAAAATATACTCATATTTAGTAATCAATACCTTTCTTACTGCCTTTTTTAATTAGTGCAAAATTACTTTGTTTACAAATCTAGATAGTTTCTCTAAGTGCCTATCTTGATATTTAATAAAATAGTGTATGCGGTTTTTAAGCCATATATTAAAAAAATTTCGTTAAATACGTTATCTGTTATGATGATTTTTATAAGGCTAAGGCAACTAATTTTGCTCCTTTTGCTAGCATAGATCTTCTTTTAAGATTTCCTAATTTCACGAGAAAACGATTTTCATTACTGTAATGTATTCTCTTATGAAGTAAATAGAAAAAAGTAATTACACGTCTGTTATTTTCTTTCTTTGTAAGAAAGGAAGCATAATTTAAAGAGTGTAGGTCTTCAGTTCTTGGGCATAGTAACGCACCTCAAAAATACCAGCCTTTGCTTCATTATGAATATCTATTTCGTTTCATTAATATTTGTTGTATAATGAAGAAAGTTGTTGTTGTTATCTTCTTCGAGTTGTGGAGATTTCGTGTTTGCAAAATGGCTCGATCAGGTGCTTATGTAGAAGTCTTGTTTAATTAATCTTAATTTTTTATTGCCTTACTCTTGTTGGCGCATCATTAACGAGCATCTGATTTGCAGTAAGTCTTCTTTGATTTCGTCAAGGACTTGTGAGAATCTCCAGCTTGATTTCACTCTGCCTTTTTCCTCCGCCAAATCACACTGGCTGGTCCCACTCATTCCTATTTTACCACTGTAACATCCTGTTATTTTTCCTTGGATTTTTCCATTGCAATAGGTGTTCTTACTAATTCCCCATATAGACCTCTTATCATGTTTATTGGTCAACTTGTTGTGTTCTTCCAGAACTGTTATTGACCTGTCCTCAGACCATATAGCTCTAGCTTGCCGTGTTAGCTTGACCGGCATCCATCATGTTGGCGTTGTGATCAATGCACTCTGGTACATTCATAACTTGTAACAATGACGGGCCACTTTAATGTCCAATGGTTAGGTGCTTAATGGCCTTAGGGACTTTTTGTCCTTTAATCCCACACAATAATAACATATAAAGATCCTTGGATTACTTTCAATGCCGTTCAGAGGGAGTTACTAGATTAGATGAAATTATTTCCGCAATATATACAGTGGATTCGTCATTTCACGCCGATGCCAAGAGATGGAAAAAAATATCAATTCGCAACCCATTCAATGTACTTTTTAATTCAGTGATTTTTTGTCCTTAATTAATAAATTTGATTATGAGACATTTAAGTTTGTACTTAAATGACAACAGTTTTAAGAGGCCAATGCTTGTTTTGCTAACAAACCAAAAAAAATGTGGCTGCCTGGTATTATCATACTGCCATGGCCTGAAAGTGAAGCATTGATCACTATAATACGTTTCAAGTTAAGACTGCTAAATATGTTACAATTTCACTCTGTCCTATATCGGCAAATTGTGAGCCGATTTACAACTTGTCTATTGCTGCATAAGGATATAGTAATAAGGATTATGTAACTATTGATTGTTTTATTTTATAAATTCACCATTATTTAAAAAACTTACCTACAAAACGACATGTTTAATGGTTGCAATTAAATTCACAAATTTAGGCACAAAAATTCAAAATCGAAGGTGCCAGAATTCCAGTTTGGACACGTGCTCTCATAGCCGTAGATAAGTAAAGTTACCTTTTTACTTTTAACTTTCCTTATCTATGTCATACCTGCACAAGTAGACGTATTAATACATTCATACACGTATATCAAACAAGTGATCAGGTTCATAAAACGTCCGCTAAAGGGCTGGGTGAAATTTAACACTCTTAACATGAAACGTACTACAATGCATTATAAACAACTCAACTTTTGACTACTGAATAGTTTCCAAAAATTGTTCGTATTCGCTGGCTCCCACAAGGCGTCTCCATTTCTTAGAATCACTGAGGACAATTTAATTTCTGGATATTCCGTTCGTGAAGATGAATGACGTATGGCGCGATGGGCTATAAGCCTAATAAGTCAATTTTATCGCTTTGAAACTGCTTCATCTTAAGAGAATCAATTTGCTGGGAGGCTACTTGTAGTAACGAATTTTACGTTTGTCATGTATGCTGGTTCCCCATGATGTCGTCACGATCTTTATTTCCTTTTTCTGTCATCCTGACACCGGTTTACTTCGTTTTCGTCTTTATTTTACAATCTCGGGTCTTAGAAATAAGACTGGACGTCTTTTTTGACCTTTTCCAATCAGCATTAAGCCTCCACCATTCAAGTTTCCCCGAAATTGATGCTTTCTCTTGTTTTTATTTCCTGATTTCTGTCTTGACCTTTTGAATGTGCCAAGGCGCTTTTTTTGGCTCATTTTCCGAAAGTGTGCGCATTGCCTAATCTTAAGAAAAGAAATCATTTGACCGACTATTTCTCTTTGTCAAATGTCCAGAGCAACTGTTGCCCAATCAAAAAATGCTTTTATTCTTGAAGGATTCGTTTTCTACGAAGGCTGTTGAGCCATTTCCAAATCATTTTTTATACGATGATGGTTTCCATGTCGCCCTGCAAATGCTATTATATGATGATGTTTGTATTCGTTTTTTTCCACGTCGAAAGCAATTAAAATTGTTCCGCTTCTCCACACCTTTCCTTTTACATGTACGCATTTATAGATGGTTCATGCGGCGTGAAATAATTGTTTATTTATAAACAAACATTATTTATTTACTCTCGTTATTTGCGCTGCGAACACGTCAACTTTTAATGGGCCCCAGGCTATTGACGCAATGGTTAACTCTGTGGGCTTTTCTCGTTTCTTGGAGGCAGCTCATAAGAAAGATAATATTATGATGTTTATAAAAGCGTCTGTAAGTCGTGCAATCAACATGAATAAAACTTGGGTTACGTATTATCATATTGACTTCCGAAATGGGAGCTAATATATCCTTGTTTAAACAACGACATATTTCTGAAACAAATGCAAGAGATACAAGCCTAAAGACTTTCTGAATTTATTTTTGCAAGTTTATGAAATTCGCAAATGTTTTCAATGCATTACTTGTGCAATGTATTATTTTATAGTCTTTTAACTTATTTTATTCTTAGGTCTACTTATTTTACAAATGCTTCGATCGATATAATGGTGATGAATATAATTTTCGATTAAAGTAATACTAATACCATACGATTTTTATAGTTTGATTGAATTCTAACTCCTTAATTGAAATACTAAAATTCCAAGCGGATTTTATTATTGTTTTGTAACTTTCAAACTTGCAACTATAATGCAATGAGAATACGAGCGTATTTCAGGTTTTTTCCATTAAATGGAAAACTAGAAAATGTCACCAGAATTTTAAACTGCCTGTTTGATAGCTAAATAAAATGGCACCAATGACTAGATTAAAAAGCTAAAATATACATTACGCCCTGAGGTACGGATGTCCTATTTAGATATTTCTCTTTGATATAAACTTCTCTGTTTTATCTCTCTGTCAATGCCAAATCATTTTGTGTAAGGTACAACGTGTTCGCGACAGTTTTGCAATATAAAAATAGGAAGTTAGTCGATGTCGTTTAGCCGTTGGCTTTCAGCATATCCACAGATGACTGCACATAGGCTTTAATGTGTCCTGATGGTAAATCCCCTGAAAGGAAACGTGTAATAAAAGGTGAATTTTGGAATGCAATATATTAGATATTAGGCGGTGGAATAAGAAAGGTTGTAAATTGCCCCTATATGTATTAGCGAATTTATCGCCACAAGTACAAATTGCTTTAGACATTTTTGAAGGGGGAGGAGGGATGGGGGAATCTTCTTTATTCTGTATTATATGGATCTTAACAATCACAACTATACAGATTTTTTTTCTTTTCTCAATAATAATACATGTAGCTTGGGCTTACCAAATAAAATTCAAATTTGGGTTTCGAAATTAACAATAAAGTGACAAATTATGTTTGAATTATTAATGAACATTGTTCATTTTAATATAAATGTGCAAATATGAGCGGACAGCTCTAATCAGTTTATTTAGCCTGTAATCAGTTAGAAATTTAATGTTGTTTATTGTGCCCAATTGGGATTCGCACAGTTAAAATTTCAGCCATCATTCTGGCTTGAACGCCGATTGACTTCTCAGCTTATAAAAAATTAGTAATTTTATTTCAAATATACATAAAATTATATCTTATTTAAAAATCAGACTAAATATCAAGTGAATTTCATTTTTTCAAGACGTTTTTGTACATGTACATGTACCTACTGTATATTGATGCAATCTAACTTGGGTTTCAGACAATAGCAGCAATGCGTTCTAACGATTCTCGATATATTTACCAGGTAAATGGAAACTATTTGAGGATTATGATGTTTTGACATATTATCCAATTATATTTTAAACGGCAGTTGTATGTAGCTGTTTTAAGCAGATCTTTAACCAGCTCAAATTGTTGGAATTGTATGTTACTATAATGTAATTTTAGGAATAATTGAAACTTTATCATTTCTGGGGAAAAATCTATATTCGCCACATTTGTTAAATCATCCTTGGTTAATACACATTTATACTGTCAAAATCTGCGTTTAATCTAACATACATGTACAGTACATTGTTTTCCGAAACTTCATATAAATTTCCAATTGACATAGGGCATATTGTATATAGGCGTTTTATAGGAACCCATCTCTAAAAATTAGCATTTAGAGCCAAAACCATAACACGTTCCCTACAAATTCGTCTGTAAAACTGTTTGGAATGCCTGTAGAGCGGAAAAAGAAATAAAAACAAACCTGTCCTCGAATAAAACTATCATGTAATTGCCGTCACCCTGACACCAGAATCGTTGCCTCACTCGATGGTTGTTCGAGCGTGCAATTTTTATCAGGTTTCTCAGCGAAAAGTCCAATGTATATTTTTTGGACGTTTTTCATCAGGTGCATTTTATGCTCGAAATGTTCCGTTTAGATATGAATTCCCGTAATATAGTGTAACTGCTCGCGAAATAGCAGATGAGTATCCGTGTCTGCTGCTGGTGGCATTTCATTGAAAACGGAAACCAAAACTGAGGGCTTGGCAAGCATTCAAATGGACGTTAAACGACGCCTCGCTCAGTTGGATATCTGTATTATCCACAAGCGGCAGCAACATGTTCAAAAATTGGCTTTAGATATGGCTTATGGTAAAAAAAACCATCGCTTCAACTATTTTTGTCATATAATAGCTCTGTTTCAAATGAAAAGCGTAGCGTTTTATAGATGTGGGCAAAAATGAAATCAGTTTCATTGAGTTGTAGGTTTTATTCGGAGAGCGATTTTTGAGCCCTTTTGCTATACTGCAGCATTACAACTCAATCGAGTGTGGCCAATTTGAAGGGGCATTCGGGAAATCCATGGCAAATCTGAAACATGTAGCTAGGCACCAGGTTTTGTCCTTGGTGGGGCTCTGTTGGGATTTGATAATTTCGTGAATGATCATAATTTTGTTAAACACGTATTTGTTTTAATAATGGCCATGGTTGGAAATGTAAAAAACTGATTTTATCGTTATTGAATTCACCAAAACGTACATATCACCTTGTTTCAAACTGACACCATGATGTACTACACATGTCTTCAGTTCATCACATCTCAAATGAAAATTGCTCTAATACCAAATTCTGCATCACGCATGCAGTATTTGTAAGTGCTTCAATTTCTTGAATATGACCTTATACAGTTTAAGTTGTTTTCCAAGTCGCTGTCTAGTCAAGGACATACATGCCAAGGAAAAACGCGATGATTAAGAAACGTGAACAATAAGACGTGAACAAACTGCTTTGACGGTTTATTCAGTGGATTGTGGAAGCACGTAATGAGTGAGAAACACACAGTTAAACGTACTCACGGTTATCGCCATTTTCTGGTTTGTAGAACTAGATTTTCGTTTGGTATGTCCAGTTTTAAACTACCGTTCAATGTACGGTATAGTGCGTCCGCAATGACGTTAAACTAATTGAACAAAAAACAAATACAAATCAAATAAAGTTTCGTCTGGAATGACGTCGACTTAAAATAATACGGTGATTAAATAAACTACAATTTATAGTAATTGACAATTCTTATTTGAATATTTTTCAATAAGGACATCATGACCATAACTTGCAGTAACTTCATTCCAGCTGATGTACAAATTGAGTAATGTAATTCTTCCCATGTAATTTCTCTTTCAAAAACTTTCAAAAATTTGAATGTTAGCTACATCATTCCCCTCCTGCCATTTTGGCAGACAATTCATCTAACTTGCATAGCAGTCCTGACTATTTGGTGCTGGCTACGATGAGACCAATCTGAATTCTTGCATGATATAGCGCAATAGTTCTTCTTTATGACGATTGTTTGGCAAAGACTCTTCTTGTTTCCTACATGTGAAGTATAAATGTGCTCTGGCGTAGTGCTATTCAGGGTCGGAACGTTCGCCAACGGCCTATATATTTCGTTATTCATTGCCCTCCTAATAATGGATGGTGCAAAAAGTGCTACAGTATGGCGTTGGAATAATAAGTGCTCTTCTATGAGCCCATTATGATTGCGTTGGGAGTCGCAGGATAGACACTTGATATGACAAGTACAACACGTTAGCTATAGCACAGTTGTCGTTACTGTTTTTTATGTTCCCAGTCTGGGACTGATATTATAGGGCTTAATTCTGCTAACACGAGAACACTTGCTCCTCAACTAGACAGCCTCTCGTATTTCGTTTTTAGGTGCCCTAAGGTGCGCATGCGCGGCCAGCAAATTGCTGCTTTGTTAAAAAATGAGCCGCGTTTTTTATTTTTTTTGCTCTAGGCCTATGTGGTTTATCAGTGCATTGTTTTATCTTTCTCTTCCTAATGCCATCCTTCGTCTATTGAGATTTGCGAGACAGGGTTTTGGCTGGAGGCCTAATGACGACTTGGAACAATGAAACGTGTTCCTTGTGCTCTTTTTGGGAGATAAGCAATGAGTCTGTGCTGGTATCATTCGCTACTAGCCGTCCAGTATCAAACAAAGGTTGATTTTGGACATGATATCTTTTGGAAATGCATCTCAAAATATTGTTAAATTTAGCCAAATGATGCATAAATGGAATTAAAATATACTGGTAAATGCATTCGTAAAGGGTTTTAAAATCCTTTTTTCAAATAAACCTTGCATTTGTGAAATGGTCCTAGATTTTGAATTTTATTCATTTTCCCAATGAACAACTTTGTATTCTAGCGGTATTTATACGTCACAGCAGGGCATCCTTCCTTATCAGTTTAGCCATTTGTAAAGCCTGATTGCCAAGTTTTTGTCATCATGCTCATTCTATCCGAAATTATATTAAAGATTTTAGTGCAGAAATTATGCAGTAGTCTGAATATATTCCCTGGTGATTTCTGCAGAAAGACGAGCTGACGCCATGCACACTCTCATTAAGCTTTTAACTCAAAAAAGATGCATATTTTTGTACTCTTAAGTCAGACAAACTGCACATATGCAGCTTTATAAGATTTCATGCCTAAGGAAAAAAAATTGTCTTCAAAATTACATGTATTTCGTGGACGAAACGTCTGCTATTTTAAGGTGGGTTCATTTATAATACATTAATCCAATCAATTTATTGTATTAAAAACGTGATATACGTCTACTGAATGCTGCATATGACCCATAATCTTCCGACAGTACTGAAACAATTGCCAAACTTTAGCTGGTGGATTTCCAACTTAGAAATGCAGCAGTCTCGAATATCCGCAAAGATCTGGTAATGAAATTCCCCGGATATTGAGATAAATAAAACTTAGGGTTCCCCCAGATTTGGAAAAGCCATGGAAATTGGAACGGCCTGGAAAATTCAGGGAAAGGTATGTAGAAATGGACTTACTTTGGAAAAGTAAGGGAAATTCGACAAATGAAAAGTACATTTTACCTAGCTAGCCCTTGGTTAACACAAGAATCAAGAGATGACAAGCAATTCCATGGAAATGGTAATGAAATTGTTAATTCACTAAAATACTTACATGTATCTAAATTTGCTGTTTTGTATTGAAATTTGCGTTCTAAGTTTATTTCCTGTTAATTATAGCATGCAATAGATATACCAATCCATACATTGGCATATGTCACAATTTTGCATTTGCAGTTGTCAGGGGAATCAGGAATATTATTCAAAACCGGAAAAGTCAGGGAAGTTAAATATTTCATCGTTGAGGAACATTGGAACCGAGTAAGAGCACCGGAAAGGTTTGATGACCCTCTCCATCTTTTATCTCAATCCTCCCTTATAATCAATATCGATCCTTTCTTTTCTGTTTTGCTATAACATTTGCTTACGCCGAATTACAATTCGTCTTGATGAATTGGGACCTCGCGGTCAACCATCAGTCCGGATAATCGGACGTCTAAAGTATCCTTAAACCTTACGGCATGCGTCAGTAATAAGTTAAAATTCGCTATCTACAGCACTGTAATGGAACGTGTCACCCTCTGGAGTTATATTTCCATTAGCTTTTTTTGTTTCTGTATAGAATGTTCAGTCTCAATCCGAGCATAATCGATGTTAGATAATGTATGGCGCCCTGACACGTCGCTATTTTATGGTCCTTTCTCTCCCCGAGTTGGCCCGTTGGCAATTTGGCTCATGTAGGAGAACATTTGTATGTGATGCGTGTTGCTGATCCACTCACTGTTTTCCTATGGGTCTTCAGGCTTGTTTGATCAGGATCTTAACATCGACGAAGATGTCCGTGACGGGCATTAAGAGTTTCCTGTCCACCGTTTAATTACGTCATTGAATGTGTGAGCATTGGATCGTTTTGCCAAATGCGAAGCTTTTCTGCCTAATTTTGAAGAAAACCCTGTCCTGCACTTGTCGAGGCCATCATTTATGTTACCTCATAACTCTTGTCAAAAGAAACCATTTCCTACGCCGCATTTTCTGCTGAATGACTAATGAAAGGAGCCCATCTCCCACGCATGCTGCTTTTGCATATCCCAGCTGAGGAACGTTAACAATGCTCCATTGTCACGCTGGATTTTTTCCCCAGCTTGAGTATTAGCCGCTAAATACGCCTGGAATGACTGTTCGCAATATGCCGTTTTGGCGGTGCAATCAATGCCCATGCTGAAAATGCTAATAGTATTCATGAAAATGCAAATTTACGGTTCTGCACGTGCTTGTCGCTGGATTAAAAGGTATATTTAAGCTAGTCGTCAATTTCTGAGGGACGTATAGCTGGTTTGGTCGTTTTCTACATGACGATGGGGCCACCTGTTTAATGTTTATGCAGAATAAGCAGCGTGCGAAGTCAATTTGGGACAATTTCGCCACTGGAAACCGCAGGTGGCTATAGCCGTTGCCCAGTTTGCCTCGTAGGTGGCGCTCTAATTTCTAAATTTGACAGCCATTGCAAATCCTTGGGTGATTTGCTCAAGTGGATTTGCTACTACTGATTTCGGATGTACTTGAGATCAGGGTTCCCCAGACCTGGAAGACCTGGAAAAGTCAAGGAAATTTGAACGGCCTGGAAAAGTCAAGGATAATGTATTTAATTTGAAAGAGTCCGGGAAATTTACCAAATTAATAATACATTTTACATAGCTAGGTATTGGTTAACAGAAAAATCAAGGGGTGACGAGCAATTCCGCGGAAATTGTAATAAAATTTCCGATTTCACAAAAATACTTATCTAAATTTGCTGTTTCCAGATGAAATGTGTGTTCTATTCCCTGTTTAGATATAACGAGCAATAAATATACCATTCCTAGCATTGGTTTATGTCGTGTTTCAGCATTTTCAGTGGTCAGGGAAATTTATTTCAAAACCTGGAAAAGTCAGGGTGGTTGAAAGTTTCATCTCTGGAGGAACCCTGCAGTTTGTGTCCTGCTTCCAGATGTAAACACAATATATATATATATATATATATATTTCAAAAGTCCGTGAGCTTGGTATAAGAATGGCACACGTCTTAGATATCACAATTTACTCTTTTTTGTGTTTTACTGTGTCGAACCTAACCTAAACTAAAACGTAACCTTTGTTGCTGCCCAACTACCAGGCAATCACTACCAGCCTTTGAGTGGTAAGGAGAAGCCAACATTCTCATAGTCTGGCGCGGCTGGACATATTCTGGTGTATAACCCTAATTTGTTTAGGTAATGATAAGCTGTTGGAAAATTACGATGAATTCTGTGGTAAATATTAAATTGTGTACGTGATGTAAATAATCTACGTTGTTTTCTCGTTTTCATTTACATTTACATATAAAATTTACTTTGGAAACATGTTTGAACCGCATTTCTGATCATGTTATTAAAATTAGTATTTGGTATCAACATTAGTAGATCATATCACCAGCAACGATTATTTCATCCAAAAATACATGTAATTAAAGTCTGCTAACATGTTTCCCATGCAGTGTTGAGTAAATATTTCCAAACATCTGTTGGTACAAAACTAATTCACGCATTTATTACACTAGGGGAAACTGCGCTTAATTTCTCAGGTTACAAAACCGGAAGGCGTTGTAACCGTTCGTTCATATTCCCAAAACGAATTGTTATAGTCGCGTTTTTAAATTTTTACGAGCATTTCATTTGTAATGAGTACTCTTGCACAAGTTATGTAATATCCAAGTTAGCAGCACTAATTGCCATTAAACCCGTCTTAATTTTCATGTTTCCAGAGGGGAATTTTCAGCTTACTGAAGGTGATCTCAGCTGCTTTTGTGAACTTAATTGCTCCGTAAGATTTCAGACAATTTTAATGGCGATGTTAGGCGGCGTTAGTGATGCAAATCCTGAAAATAAAGACAATTAAGTCTCGTCGAAGTACACAGTAGTAGCTTTGTAGTAACTCTGAAAGTTAACTTTTATTTCCTGCAGTTCCTAAAAAGGACTGTTATCAAACCTCTGCGGATTTTTTCCCAGTTGTTAAAACCATTCCTTTCAAGTTGCTGAGAGTTGCACAAATAAGCTGGCCAAAATGTTATTCGCAGATTGTATTACATAACTTTTTTAATTTAATTTTGGCAAACATACAGCACTCATTTTCAGTGCGTCGCGTTTGATTCGTCATTGACATTGATTCTATGCTTAATTTATAACGGAAAAATCGATCCATGCACCTATATCGGTCGTGAAATGTATAGGGAAGATCGTGTGCCTATAAACTGTCAGCCTATTTGATTATATGGAAAAAGCCACTTTGGTGGCAATATCTTTAATTGACATTGCTGACGTTAATGTGCTGAGGGACGGCTCGAGAAATTCTGCGTTCAAATTAGCTATTTTTAATATGCCTGTACTGTATTTAATTTATTGGGCGTTACTTTATAATGAAATCATTTCTGCCTTGTCCATCTACATGTATACATAATTTTAGATGAACGTAAAAACAAGACGACGAACAGCAGTCGCTTGAATATCTGATATTGATATTTCTCAATGTTTCGTGAATTCGTAAACAAATCATGGTTCAACGAGCAGTTAATTGGCCTCTATTTTCAAAATAAGCTTACATGTACATGTAATGGTAATGATTCATTAGCGATCATTGCGAAGGGCATGTCTGTCATTTGCAGATTGCATGGCAGCATGACTTTTCACTTTTCTTTGCCAAATGAATATCGACAGAATGACACAACCAGATTTTTTCATCGTTTCTTCCACTCATTTCTACTCTTGTCGAACAATTCGCCATCATTCTCGTCTTTCGTAGGAAAGCGAAACTGTGACATAAGAATTCACGAAGGTCAATATCATGACCCTTGACCGGGTGGCGTTGTGAACCGGCTGTAGCCTTGAAGCTCACAAAAGCAAACACTTTCCGTAAAACTGAATCGATTGACAGACTGACGTCACCGTGGATTTCACTTAATTTAATTGCGAGCCGTGTTAAATTCGTCGTGTGGCTGTTAATGTATTGATATCCTTTCTGTACTTCGACGGAGTTTTTTTTCAACAGGGTGTTTATAAGAGGTGGTTTACAACTTTAAACATTAGTAACAGGACTTTAATTGAAACACAGGATTATTATTTGGCTCATGTGATACACCAACTCCATTCCGAAATACTGTACATGTATGCGCTTTTGGTGGCAGGTACAGAATTTTGTCGGAATATTAACTCTCAGATGAACTAGAAAGCATTGCCTATTTCAGTTGGTCATTATGGTCTTCAAATCATGGATACCCATTCTAAGGTATTTTATACACAGTCTTAGACATACATGTACATGCACCTGTATAGGGAGTTACATGTACTGCATGCCAGGTATGAAATAACTGCACGCCAGACATTGGGTTTAAATTGTGAAAGGTGTCCTGTACCCAATCTTTCCACGACGTTCGATTGGCAGAGGTGGCCCAGACGTGTCCTGGCCCCCTCGTTCTGCACGCATACATCCCTGGATTTTCGGGATATCCATAATTTAATGATCAGAATAAGCAATGCCATTTCCGCTGTTGACTGGGAAAAACTGTCTAGTTTAATTTAGAGGGTTGAAATTCCGATTAAATGGTGTACTTGCCACCAGTGGCGCACGTGTTAAAGTGAACAGAACACAAAAAGTTAGTGTATCACAGGAACCAAAGAATGTTCCTGTATTTTAATTACAGCGCTGTCACTAATTTTTGAAGTTGTAAACAGCCTTTCGCTGTGGCAACATATCATTTTCTCTACACTCGTGACCTTGGCGACTGTGATCGTTGACTTCGGGGTTGCAGTCAGACAGCCTGCAAAACACCAACCGGTCAAGGGTCACGGTGGCTCAAGGGTACCGTTAGACAATTGCTGCTTGCATTCTGTTATTGTAAAGCAATCGAATGACCTGCTTGCTCTATGGACTACTGGCCAGGGAATTTGAGGAACAGAATGCCACGCTCTAACGTTCAATCCAGTTAGTTGTTTAACTCAACTCGATGCCAGTGATACGCCAGGGGGTAAGTGGGGGGGGGGATTTCCCAATCCCCAATTTATCAGGCGGCCACCACCTCGTCTTGGTGGTCACCATCATGAGCACCATCGTCTCGAAATTGAATTTCGAATAGCTTAAGGCCATTCTGAAGTGCATTCCAGCGTCTAATAGCATGCAAATGCCAGGGATCCAAAAGAACTGGGATCCACTCTCGGAACTCATTTCCAAGAGTGGATTAAAATGACGAGCAAGTTCCAGCACCTCTTGGTGATTGGCACTTTTTGGTGACCGTGATTAGCGCCACCTGTTAATCGGCCTGGGTAGCATATCTGCCACGTGCTCTCTACAACATCTTGGGCGAGGCCAACTCTAACGACGACAGTGGCGCTGAAATCGTTTTTCCGATATCTTGGCTATGCCCGCTGCATAGCGGTCTCACTTTGCCGCTTATTCTCACGCTGTTGGCTGGCCTTTCGAGTCAGCTCTCTTCCGGTCTCTCCCACTTGGCTTCCCAGCCCTGCTTGAGTGCGTGCTCTCGGTGGCGCTGCCGTCGGCATCAGATAACTGGACGATTTTCTCGGAATGTCTCCGAGAAGTTGGAAACTGCGGTACGATGGTCTGTTGCTGCGACACTTCTTCACTCCCTTGTCTCACCATCGCTGTCTGCTTTGACATTTTAACGACGCCTTGAATGTCTTTGAAGCTGTACTTAAGAGACTCCGTTGATACCATGACTCAAACGCTCTTCTCGCCAATCGTTAGCCCTCGATTACAATGAACAGAAAGTGTTGTTCCCCTTACAGGAGGACGTGGATTGGCCGCTGCCACAGGCCCTGCTACGCCGCCAAGACTTTGGGATTTTGCGTGCTCTTGACTGCTCTTGGATGGGGTAAGTTTTCAACTTTGACGTAATCCTAAAACACTCTGACTGCATGCAAAGAAACTAAGCTGTGGTCCCACTGTATAGCTACTTGCTGGGTGTTGGGCGTTGCTCACCCTAAAGAGTAAAGACAAGTTCATGAACTTTTTTAATTAGTTAAGTCTTGGCAAGTTCTCGGGTACTTGTGCCAACAGTAACCCCATTTTGTCCTTCTTACTTTATCATATAACTTTTAATGATTCTCATAAATTTTCATGAAATACATGTACCTCTGAACTCATTTGAATGTTGCGGATTTCATTCAACGTTCTAGGCATTTTTTGAGATCTTGTCGGGCTTATGCTCTTTACACCAATTATTGTAAATAATCTCGCTGTGTGCGAAATGACCCAGCTTGCAATCAGGCTTCCCACAGAACCTGGGAATGCTGGGAAACCTTGGAAAGTCAGGGGATTTGTTATACCGAGGACATAAAAAAGAAAAACGCGATAATTGAAAAAACTGAGTAGATAAACGTGATCTGCAGGGTTTGCAGCAGTTTGTGGGGGAAAGTAATGGCAACACTGTAGAAATTATTACGGTGTTCCTGGAACACGGTAAATATTACCGAGTTTTAATATCGTTTTCCAGTGTCGAGTGGGAAACACAGTTCGTCATCGCGGTTTCTGCCATTATCTTTTCTGTTAAACTAGATTTTAGTTCAATGTCTTCAGTTATGACTGTCTGGGAAACCATGGGATTGTCAGGTTAATTTTGAATTTTCTTAAAAAAAGTCAGGGAATTTCCTGACTTTCAATTATAATATGCAATCCAGAAGGTATTTCATATATCGATTAAGGGGAATTAATGCGAAAAATGTTGTGTAGATGCATTAAGATTCAGAAAAACTTTCAATTTCACCTTTCACTCACTGTTAGTTCCGTAAAGCTACAGTACGGTATAATGCCATACTGTTGGCACTTCTTTCGAACATCCTGACAGTCCTGTACAAGACGTCATTCTACAAGGGTTGCTATGTCGGGTCGTAATTTTCAAGTTATGTTGTTTATTCTCCGTGAAATGCCATCGGCTAATTAGTCCCCGTGAATTAGTGCGGGTATGACAGTGTACACCTTTCACGTATTCCAATCGATAGTTACATTATTACATTTGGTCTATATAGGGACTTCATTGCAACTACAGGTATAGCGAGTTGGTGCAAGGTCCTCGAACGTGATTTTTTATTTTTTTTATTTTTTCGAAACTTAATTAAGTTGCTTGCTTAAGAGAGAAACGTCGTTAGAGACGAAAGTTAGGAACACAGGTTCACGCTAATTAAATTTGAGATAATAATTCGTTAATTAAAAAACGCAGTTGCAGTGTATTTTAATTAGTTTTATTTTTTTGCATTTCTTTAAATATTCGAAAGTTTGTAATTACCTTTTAATATTTTAATTTTGTTCAATTATGATAGCGGTTCAAAATCACGCAAAATTGCACTTTCCATTTGACGTGCACTTCCCCCAATAAGTCATGCTGCCTCTTGACTATAAATATCAGGCAATACCTGCTTGCACCATTGCTTGCAGTGATTGCCGTTCTTTATGTGTCTGGGGTTAAAACAACTTTTTGATAGCCATTACATCACGAATTCAATTACCATTCTAGTTCTTGGTTCAGTTGGCATTAAACTGAAAATTTTACAAAATTTGACAGCTGAATAAGTTTAGGAGCAGGTTGCACCAACCGTAGGTTGAAATGAACAAAAGAGTATTAATCTGAGATTGGTAGAACTCCCGTTAGTAATCAAAGTTTAAGATCTATTCGAAAGGCTTAATTTATTCGATTTTTCAAATTGGGTTTAATGGTTTGGATTTGGCGCGACGGCCGCTCCATTAGTTAAAACGAAAGGGTAATTGAGATTGCCAACGACGCATAATAGATTAATTTACTAATTGAAGTTAATCTTCATTAAATTAAAATTAGTATCCTTTATTTGACGAATTAATTACAGCGCATGGAGTGGTTTTACAAGCCTTAATGGCGCGTTTTATAGATTGCGCATGAGTCGTGCAGAATTTTGGGCCGAAATTGGACCTAATTATGTCGCATATGCATGTATGGGAAAACGTATAGCTTGTAGAAGTTCATCGTGATCATTAAAATTTTGCCTCTGGCATTTAATGGCGCATTATGACGTTATTAAGCGTTTAATGAAAGCGCACGAACCATCTTTCTTCATTTCCCTACGTTGCATTTTCCTCTAATATCTTTTTGTGTAAATTAGCCAAAAATTTGTCAGATCATGCATCATTAAAGCAGTCGATTTCTCTCGCTCTATATGCCTTATTTTTACGATAACATGGATCCGAACGAAAATACTGGTCTTTATGGTTGAAACGTACGTGGTTCTTTGATAGCTATCTGGAGGTATTTTCTATTTAGATTAGAAAAAGAATTCTTCATGGCTAGAAATTTAAGGATGGCATTTACCAGAATTTCTATAGATTAATCTTTATTTGTTACGGTGTTGAATCGCGGTCTGATCACTAGTCTATTTCACACGTTCAAGCAGGGCATTGGTAAATCATTTATTTATAGGTGAAGATAATCATCGTATTATTTTGCCAATTACAAATCATGTGATTAGAATATATGCTCGCATTTATTTTCGTATCAGAAGCCTAATAACGTTTCCATTTTGGCACAGTTTGTCAGCTCGCAAATGTTTTCAATATGCCCCTTACATTATGATTGCGTTGGAAGAAAATGGGGTCAATTGAGGAGCAGAAATGGAATTTTTCTATCTCTATTAAAAATCTTGGAGCAGCCACCTGCTGGTCCAAGTGGGTAAAGTCGGATGAAAATGCGTGTTATAGGAAATATCGTGTAATAGCTTTTCAGCATAGGCAATATTGAACCGTTGGATTCTTACTCGCTTTTGTGCCAAACTTGGGAATGCAATTTTTATAAGAAAAAAAAATAGACGGAATCCTGCTGTTGTCGACACATCAAGTCGATTAAGAATTTGAGAGAATCGAGAAACCTCAGGGTTGTCGGTGTTTCGCATGCTCATGCTGCTTTTGTAAACGCAAGATTATATATTTTGTAGGTTATTGAGTTGGTTGCATGACTGCTTCTTGAGTAAATGGGTGGCGAATTCAGCCTGGGCATGTGGAGAAATCCATGCCGTGTTTTAGCTAACAAGTGTAAGAGTAATTCTGCATAAAAATGCCATTGCGAATGGTCGATATGGGTTGTTCTAATGTTTTTGTGTGGTTAAATTCTTGTGTATAATCGGATTGGCTCCAAAAATCCAAAAGAGAAAAACATGTCATGCGGCAAAATAAATTGATTTTCGGATATTTAAAGCGATGCAGGATGGATTTACATTCAACGAACAAGAATACGACCCATCAGTATTTTCTGAAACAATTTCTCCCAATTAAACATGGAATAGCATTGGAATATTTTATTAGTATTTTCTGTAATTTTGATTTCCCAGGGAATTGAAATAGATTTGGACGCGTTTGAAATATCATTCTGAATTATTACTCAGTTTGTTTTAAATTATCGGAAAAGATTAGTAAACGAACGAACTACCCTACATGCATCGGGGCAGAAATAAATTTCATCAGTATTTTCAAATGCGTGCATGATGTCTATACAAATTAAATACATGAAAACTAAGTACTTTTTTCAAAGAAATACTGAAAAAACCCTATTTAGTACTATTTTGACTAGAAATGTACTCTAGAGTCTAATGTTAATGACATACTTCCTAGCATCTCATCATGCCTCTTGAAAGCTATGCAAGGTCAATATAGTATTTCGCTTCTTTTCATAAAAACTTTGTATATACAATCTGAAATATTATTCATGCACCAGTCTACATGCAACATATGTTTAGTGACTAGTCATTTTTATTTTCATTTCAATCAGGTTCAGGAAATTTAACAGTATGAATAGTGTAGTTTTTGTAGATTTACTTTACATATTCAGAAAATCTAATGCGGCATCATTTTGGAAATGTTATCCATCTTGCAAATCATCAAGTTAGTCGCAAAATGACCAGTGGATGAATTATTAATATTTGTAACCTTCCTTTTCTATGATTATTTTTTAAATTAAAACCTACATGTAATTCTATTGCCTGTTGGAAGATGTATTGACATGCTTCAATGCTGTGCGTTGCCAAAAAAGTGTTTATTCAGTGACTCTTATTTACTCATCTCTGCCGTTTTTATCTACTTGGAATTTTGTCCAGATAAGCTTATACTGAACACGTACAATGTACATGTATTTACCTTGATTCGATACTAATATACAGGGTGGCCATAACTTATTCACCTCAATGAATTATTTATGGGCTTTCTCTCTACAATACTTTCTAAACCGCGCAATTTAAGATGTTTAGTCAAGGTGGACAAATTTGATACAGCATAGATAGCTTCAATTTAAAGTTAATTCTTGACGTTTTACCTGTTTTAATAATTTCTTTTTGCTTTCAAACCACCATAAGCTGTCATTCTAACCCATTTATGGAACTCAAAGCTAATTTGAATCCATACTTTTTAGTCTTATTTTTTGCATGCCATTCGACTGTGACATTATCTTCCAAATGGCAGCTTTAAGCCACAATATGAGAAATTCAATGTAACAATGATGATGATGTTCACCCTAATGCGGCAGTAGCTGCCGAATAAATCGGGTTAATGGATTACACCCACCTACCACAATGCATATCTTTGCTGACATTAGGGTACTTCATTTAATTTGAATCGTAAAGACTAGCCACGTCACATGTCCATATTTTCCTTTCGACTTGGTGTTATGATTGTCCGTTTACCATTGCGTTTCACCCCACTTATTCAACATGCACAAGCTTCCACCAGTGCACCAAGGCAAGAAAAATGCATTATACATTACATAAATGTATTTCCTTTTTGAATCTATTTCTTTCTTGTTCCTTGTAAACTGCGGTGTTGTAACCCCGTGTATTGATTGTTGGGGCATTTGTGCCCGTTTTGCCCCAACCTCCTCGCATAAACTGTATAATAAGAAATGTCCAGCAGCAGTTTACTAAATGTATCCACCTCGGTGCATACGTCTCAGGAATACATAAGTTGCTCTCTGCGGCACTTTTTTAACCCTGGATCCTTTATTTCCTGCTTACAAAGTCTAATGAAACCGAAGTGTACAACGGTAACGCAATTTACTCCGTAATTAGATTTCCAATTTTCTCGCACTTGTTCATGCATACAACAGCAAACGTTACCCGAACTCTGATTGGCTGCTGGCTAGTGCTGCATGCAAATTCCACCACTGTTGAGCTCATCTTTTAACTTATGTAAAGAAGGGCGATAACTGAATTCGGCGCATGTGGTTTTCATTCACACGAATGCAGTTTTTGTGTTCCCTTAAAGAAGCCTAGGTGAAGTCTATTGCTGATTTTAGGCAGTGATAACCACTCCGCATGGAAGGAGGCTAGCCATGCGTGAACGATACTTTTGTCACACTCTGCACACATTTCTTTTTGGGAAATTAAGCAAGATGCTCTACATTGAAATCAAGGCTTTTAACGGACTGCGAGGCGTGGGTAAATGATTTTTTACTTGCATCGTTGGATTCTTGAGGTTGCAGGGTGTCTACCAGTCATGGAAGTCTTGGAAACGTAATTAAATGAAATTCAGGTCATGGAAAAGTCGTGAAATTTACGTCAGGATCATGAAATTTTTGCCTTTGATTGATTTGCAAAATTCAAATTTGGGCTAAAATACATCATTTACCATCATTAATCAATAATCATCATTTAAATATTGGTGCATTTATACTTGAAACGGTCAATTGTTTCGCGTGACATAACTTTCAATATATGAACAGTGTCTAATGGTCATGGAAGCATGGAAATGTCATGTATTGCAATTTTGGTCACGAAAGTCATTGAAAAGTCACGAAATTTACATCAGAATTATGACATTTAAATTTGGACTAAAAAACATGATTTATAATCGGATTTTTTTTTTTAATTTCGCTTCGTCGCTAATGTCATCACTTTTATAGAGGTTGATTCTGAAAATCTCTATTTAGCGAAGATATACAACTTAACGGTCCCATCTTCTAATAAGCATTTAACATTTTTTGAAGTCATATAAAAGTCACTGAAAATCATGGAATTTGCAAACCAAAATCCGGTAGACACCCTAAGTTGGGTTGACGTCGCGTTGAAATAGCCGTGGGATTATAGGTGCATCGGAAATCAGCAAATGTCATATAAAAAGTCAGATATAAACAATTATGAATTTTTTTTCGGCTCGCTGTGCAGCATTTTTAAAAATTTTATGTTTGTTCTGCCAATCTGTTGAGCAATTAGCCTAATGTATGTTATTTTAGTTTGCATTATTTCCGGTGCAGATTCCGAAGTGAAAATACAAAGCTGTTCGAAAACGTTCTTCTATAAAAGGAAAAAAACTTGAAGCCCAAAAACAAAATGAAAAAGCTAGCGTTATGTAGGAAAATTTTACAAAAAAATACTCGGATTTGAGTGGTACGTCCATGCAATCACTAATGGATTAAAAGCTTTAAAGGAGTTTTTGTCGGGTTTTTTTCGCAATTTTTTTTCAAAAAGGGAAGGAACTTTGATGGAATATCCCTTTTAAATTGAAGTCTGGTTTATACAGTCTTTATACAGTCTTAATGCAGAAATGCATTAAGATTGTTCGTTGTATTATGGGTTGTTAGATGGATAGCATCAATGATTTTTCTTTGATATACGAGGTACCTTTTAAAATAATTTGAAAATTGAGCTGCCATCTTGGCATTCATGTAGGGAATTTTGAGTCATTAGAATTAAGCTAGTTTTTGGTTGTGTTAAAGAGATATTTGTAATGGGTACAATATCAGATTATTAATAATAACCTAAGCTAATCTTAAGAGTGCTTATTAACTTCCCTATTTTTTAAGAATTCAGCAATCTTCTCTTTTTATTGAATTCGCAATGCACTGTTGTCGATTTTTTGGACGCTTTCACTATTCTTTCATTTATAAATACTAAAACTACTATCTTTAATGCACACATGGTCTCGTTTTATAAAGGCACGAAGATTATCAGTATTTACACTTCTAAATTAGCTGTATCTTTGTTCTTAATTTATCGTTTTCATTTGTTTAATGAAGTCAGATTAGTACCAATTGTTTATTTTCTGCGTTGGCACAGGACTTTTCAGACGGAAATTGAATTTTACGAAATTAGGCACTAAAACACAGGATATTTGCTGAGTAGATTGGATTTCTCGCATTTATGGCTGATGTCTGAAGCCAACACCCTGGTAATAAACTGCGATTAAAAATCAGAGAAACTGCGAATTATTTTTTTAGCCCACGAGCAATTGGACTGGTGCTAGGTTTACATATCCTAACCTGTAATTACACTCCTGGTCTTTGATCTTAGATCGTCATTGACCCGTTGCATTATTGCAGTTTTCGGGGTAAAGAACTGCTCTTATTGCTGCCTGAGTTGCTGGTTAATTATAGGTCTGTGCACGAATTGTAAGCTAAATTGAACCGAGTCGTAATGCTTTGTGCCAAGTTAAAGCCCAGCTGCCGAAATTTTCCATATACATGTACATGTAGTAGTTTCGATTCGATGCAAACATTCGTTAAACCAATACTATTTCTCACACCCATATGCTAAAATAGCACCTACAGTAAGAGTAAATATTGATATCGTGCGCCCGTGTGAAAATTTGGCAGGAAAACGCAAGTTAAATGAAGCCTACAATCCGTAAATGCCATTCCCGGTATCAGTAAATCGTGCAGTACGTGATTACCCCTAGTCTATAATTTAATTAAAGACCAGATTTTGAGATTACCAATTCATTCAACTTTGCTCAATTCATTCACTGTGTTCGGAATGGGGGTGGTATATTTCAGTTTAATGCGGGAAATCAAACTGATGTAATTAAATCTTTAATCGTGAAGATGTATCGAGAAACTTTAATCTTCGATGATGAAACCCATTATTAAGGCAGTCACCAAGTAAATTTTATAATTTGTGTAAAACAAAATAATATGGTGAGCAATTCGTAAGCGAGCATTTGGCACGAAGGAAATACTGAAACTGACTTTGTATTATGTCTTGCAGAAGACCAAACATGTACATCTATTTGGTCATGACTTTTTCCATCCGGATATCTTGAAAACAATTTCCGGTTTTCGTACAGACATGCTTTTATCCATGTACATGTACTGTAGTTGTTCAGCGAAGAAAAAAGTTGTATAACTTCACAATTGCATTGTTGCACATTCTCGCATAAGTATTGTTTATGCTTAAAATTTTCTATGAAATTTTTATCATGCCACTCTTTAGGCAGCTGCATAAATAATTGCATCCATCAGAAACTCTTTCGCATAGAAAAATTAAAACGCAGCTATTATTAGTGTAATAGGACGTATACCTTGCTAACAATGGGAAGCATACTACAATAGGAAGCTGATTCATTGTGTTAATTTGATAAGCTGTTGGCATATACACCATACCATATTTAATACATGTCTGTGAAATCGGGAATATAAATTATCTGGGTATAATAAACGTTTGGATGTTTGGTGTGGAGCTAAAGAATATTACAAACAGTATTTTAGCATTGTGTTTTACCATTAAACTTCGTGTGAACTAATCAAATTTATCAAATTACAAGATTGTTAAGACATGGGCTTGATATGAACAAATCCAAATAAATCGAGATGAAGACGAAATTTTGCTAAGTTATATGTAGTTTGCATATTGCTTCCTTAAATGTATTTTATTCCGAAAATCAACATTAAAATACATGTGCATTAATACAATTCGTTTGAGCAAATCCACTTTGAATTGGATGTTTACCAAATAATGTTTTTACACATATTGGCTGTGTTAAAAAATCTGGCAGTATTTTTTGAAGCTGCAGTGCATATTATAGAATTGCGGATTTGTACTTCAGCATCACCTTTAAAATTTACATTTCTCTAAATTATTAACGGTGGCACACGTACTTTTGATGAATATAACCACAGCACAACATATTTGCATTTTTTGCACGCTAGTCATTTTGAGCAACCAAACCACGTACGTAACAATGAAATTTTCGTTTTGAGAATGAACAACTCTAGTAAAATCTTAAACATTTTATTTGGCATACACAATAAGGGCCGTATATGTATCTTTCAAGGTTCTCAACATCACTTTGTCTGCGAGGAATATTTTCATAAAAAATATTTTCTCGCATGTAAAGTTGTTTCATGATCCGTTCATATGAATGCGAACCTTAATGAATGATGAGCAGATTCGCCTGCATTAACATTCATCACCAACCATCCAGTTGGATCAATATTTGTAAAAATCCGATAATGTACATGTACACGTATATAAATAGCACAAACAACCAGAAGGTCGTATCACATGTTTTGTTTAAAATCGCATGCTGCATGGTTCTTGGACAACACAAGCAGCTCTTAAAGGTATACCTACAATCGTAAAATGTTATAGGAAGTCATTCTATCTGAAGAACAAAAGCCATTCGCCTTGTACTGTTAGTGTATTTGTGAAACAGTTAACATTTTAACATTTTATATTTTATTTAAATAAATGTAGAAGACCTGTACGTTAACGAACGTTGAAATACTCCTTTTGCAAATTCATTGGTACTTTTATTGTGTTTAAAAATAGTCATAACATTTAATTTTTAAAACTGTAAACTGTGTACTTCGGGAGTGGGCTTCAAACAGCTCGTAGGTGGGCAGTGATTACCTGGCGGTTAGGGAGAGCTAAATCAGACATTACTCTGTTTGATTAGTTTAAGTTAGGTTAAGCACAAAATATGATAAATCCTTGTTTTATACCATACAAGTAGAGTTGAAATATAAAGTGTGCAAATTTGCGACAGCCTATTCAGAAGTTTATCCAATCCATGCCTAATCGAACAAACTCTTCTCTAATCTGAAAAATGCTCAAATAATTTTCAGACATCTTCGTTTACAAATGTTAACATTACTGATACAATTGTAATGTTAGAATCGCCTTCGATAGACACTCGCTCCTAGGTTCTGACTTGGTACTAAACATATCAGTTTTTGGTGGATAGCCTTTAGTCCTTCTAAGTTGTTGCTCATAAGTTTACAAATGTATCTCGTTGAATCCAATCTGTCAATCCCCATTTTGGACTGTTTTTCCTTTGGATGGGAATCATATTCCAGTTGGATCCTGGTGTTACCTTTGAATTCATTGTTTGTCAGCACTTCTATTTTCGTTGGTTTCGCATGTTAGGCTATACTTTAAATTCTATTGAAAAACTGTATAGTGTGGCATATTGAGAACGGTTCGATTGACTTCACGTTGCTGACTCAGCTATGTTTTCGGCTGTGTGTATAAAAGGGAGTGGAAATGGTGTTTGTCCAAGCGCAAGATTGATTACTTCCCGTTACTGTCTCCTGTCCACCAGTTTTCGCCCATTTGAAGCCATAATCCATTAATGCCCTTGTTGTCAGCCTTTCAGTAAGGGATCGAACTTCTACAAATAGTCCAGTGAAGCTGAAATGCCAAGTGACTGAGCTCAAATTAAAACAGACTACTCACCTAGTTATGGCATTCGTTTAAGCAAACGTTTAAGCCAACGTCAATAATGGATGCCGAAATTCTTCGATGGTTCCCTTTCAGCCTTTTGTTCTTCGTCTGATATTTCCAATACACGAAGCTTTGCTCCTTTTGATTACAATTCGAGCAAACAGTCATTAAATGAGACGATAGATAGAGGACTTCCGAATGTAGTTTTACGATTAACGACTTCGTGTCACTTACCGTGCTTGGGTCATAAAGAGGACTACGTTCATTTGTTAAACTACTTTCCATGCTGATCTCAAGGGACCTGGGCGAAAACGGCCCTTTTTGGAATCAATTTTTGAATGGACAAATCTTGGTTTCCCTATACGGTTATTAGTAGGATATCTAAGAACCTCGCTAAAGTGGGCTTTTCTTAACAGCTCATAAGATTTGTGGGGCAACTTGCAAACCTGACCTGACTAACCTAACGTATGCATGTTGATTATACTGTAAGTTAGGTTAGAATAGGTTTGGTTAGGTTAGGTTGGACAGAGAAATTTGCAAGCTACCCACCCACTTGTTGTTAGAGGAATCCCACTGTAAGGATATATGTGCACATAACTTTAGTACTTATACGCTTGTATGTGATCTAAGTTATGTGCTGGGGTAAGCACGATTTAGAATCGATTGTTTGTTGATGATGCCCTGGATGCCCAGTGAAATGCAATTGTATGATGGACTATGACATTGATTGATTAAAATTACGATTTAACACAAATGAAATAAACGTTAATAAAACTTGGATTCAAATCTGTCAGATTTTCTCCCAAAATTGTTTGGGCTTTTAAATGTGATCTGAGAACAGACATGTGTTAGTTATTTGGTAACGTTTGGCATGCTACTGAGAATGTAAGAATGAATTGGTTTCTTTAGCCAATGTATTGGAATGGCGGTGTTGTGACGTCTTCGGACTATTTGGCACTTTAAAGAAAACGTGCGTCTTAAAAACGATACGAGTTTGAATTTGTTAATATTTAGGTCGCTGAAAATGCATTAACAAAATAAGAGGAAAAGCAAAGGAGAAAAAACTTGTGGGGAATTTTATACCAACCATATTGAAAATTCAAGAGACTTTATATGCCACTCGTAAAATTTTATTTCCTTGGTGGGACATAACGATAATGGCTGCGCCAAACCGCACCGTGGGACCAAAAGCACATTTCAAAGTTCATCGGAAGTACATGTCGTTGTACGTTGCTAAGAAAGCATTTTGCATCTTCAGAATGACTACCTTGTGACGTATTGGACTTTTACATTGAAAATGTGTATCATATTTGGTGAAGTTTAACTCACTTTAACATACCCATATTGTTGCAAACTGGGCCCCAGGTATTAATGTACAAATTAAAAATGTATTTGCTGAAAAACAAATATTCTAGGAGCCATGATATCAAACAACGTGTAATTATAAGTCTATTACAATTTGATTAAATGTACTTGTAACTTGTAAGGGTGAAAGTAATAATTTACACACATGAGTAGAAATTTGTTATTGTGGCACAAACACTTGTACGAATTATCATTACCTCTACAAATACAACTCCATACCTTTGTAGAATAGGGCCTAATGTTTGGCAAACTTGTCGTTAAGTCGTCACAAGGGCATAGTGATAATATTTGATACAAATGAGATTATGATCTTACGTGCACACGTAACTCCTTGCCCATATATTGTATGCTGGAAGATGCATCGATTAGACGCGAAACTTGCAATATTTCTTTACAAAATTGAAAACAACTTGTCTGCAAATGGACAGTTGGGGTTTTGTGACATGCGCAAATTGGTTGAACTAGCCCTCATTGGACAATAATATTTATGGCATTTGTGTCATTCTTTATATGGTCTATCAGCGTGCCATTATCTATGTTTTGTATTTGACCTGCGCAACAAAAGCCTCATCTATAATTGAAAACTAATGCTCATTGCATTTCAGTTTCGCTGCTAAAAGATGGCCATTGGGCACATAACGTTATCCAATTATCCCGATGTATTGCATCGTAATAATTTGAGTGGCCCTTTCGTGTACCCCTGAGGCAGTAATCTGGTTGGCAAACTATTATATTAGGGAAATACTAATGCCTCGTAACGTTGGCGTTATACCTCTACATGTATACTGTACTTGCAGCAATGAGTTTTTAAGGAATCAGGTTGGTAAATTACACAATTTTTCATCATCTGATATGCTCCCCTAATTTTCTCTTTTGGTTTTGTCTTAAAACTGCGTTTTAAATATTCGATTTCATTTTACTCATCGTATATTGTAAGGAAAACTCGGAAATGGTGATTAACGTTAGATTATCCTCATTAGATTGACATAGATTGAAAGATAATTAGCAGTCCATGAAGATCTAAGCGAGATAAGAAGTACTTTAGCAAAGTCAGTTCTTAAGCTGAAAATATTACATTTTTCATTTCTCTTTCGTAATGAACGTAAAGCCCCTATTATTATTTGTTTTAGAAACATTTAAGTTATTATAAACAGGTTGTCGACACGTCATTACAGTCATTCTAGCCCTTTTGTTTTGGACAAATACATTTTACCAATACATAGCTGACCAATGAGCGCTACTTACGTCATTTGGACACTCGTTACTTTGCGATTGGGTGGTGGGTGGAATGGAAAAACAAATGGGTGCCCTCTGGCCATATCTTTCTTGCCTTAGCGTGAATAATGATAAAATCTTCTCTGTCCAATCTGACATGGACATGGTCCTAATTCTTTTCCTCTGTCTATTACAAGGCAGACAATTATTTTCGGTGTTCGTCCATTACTTCTTCCTTAACTCATTTGGTTTTCTTTCTGTCTCCGTGGTTTTCGTCTCATGGCCCATGGTTATTGCTGATGCTGCATCTCAAAAAAGTTTTTTTTTTTTGAAAATTGCTACTTTCGTCCTCCGGTTGCCCTTAATATCGATGGACCATAAATTCGGCAATCACGTGATCTCACTCGATTAAGTGGTGTCCTTTTTATCTTCAATGTACCCAATTCATTGGCCGTGCGATAGCATCAAAAAACTAAGGACGGAAAGTAATGTGTATGTGAGATGCTCATATAGACAAAATTTATAGATTTGAAAATGACATTTGATTCGGCTCAATGATGAATATATGAATTATCTTTCTCATACATGTAGTTACACACAGTAGGTACATCTTCTTAACTTAAAATGATAACTATCAAACTGGTGTCTTGGAAAAACCAGCAATGACAAAGAACTTCGGAACACTTCCTTAAGTTAAAATAATTAGAGCATCAAAAGATGTTCCTTTGAAACTAATTAATGAATGAAATTTATTTCTGCTTCAAGCTAAATAAATGCTAGTGTGATTAAAATGTCATGGTCATTACTTTTAATGTTGATTTATGAAATTGCTGAGTTTTAAGTGATCAAATAGGCTTGTGATTGCCATCAATTGTTCATGCCTGCGCCGGTGGTCGAGTGGTAGCGCACTGGCCACTCGACCCAAGGGTTGCGGGTTCGCATCCCCGCCGAGATCTGTGGGAAAATTTTTGGCAGGCGATTTTCCCTGTGTGGCGGCTCTTTCGGATGAGAGTTTAAACCGAGGTCCCGTGCGGATCCCCCTTGCTC
>JAQGAF010000962.1:0-37544 GCA_034687865.1 Kryphioiulus occultus | reverse complement strand
GGGGATGCGCACGTGGAGGGCTTTCAGGGTCACCACACAATTGACCGCTACCCGCAGTATAGGGGTGACTTACTACTTCCCTGTTGACCCTAACTAACAAATATTAAATGGCAACCCATACCTTGTGATGTCTTAAATGAAAGCCCTTTAAAAATGATGAATTTCGACGGAAACCAAATTCAAATCGGCCCACCCAATCAGTCGCTACGCCGCCCAAAAATGTTGTTTTTCAGTATTTTTATTTCAAAATTGATTATTATTATCAAAAAGATGGAATTACATGATGAAACCTCTTGGAACCATTCACAACATTACTGTTGTACATGAATATTTAACGTTCAAAATTTGCAAAATGTGGAAACTGAATTTCTCGTAACTTGCCTGGCCTCGAACATTTCCGATGATAAACATTGAACTCAGGAAGTGAGTCCACAACCGCAGATGCATCGGACGGCCCCGATGAGTCTTGCACGGCAAAGACACGAGGATTAGATGAAACCGACACAGCAGCAGGTGACTCCTTAACATCCGCAAAAATTGGCGCCACAGTATCCAACGAAGGCGACGAAAGATGGCGTAGATAAATCAATGTCAGGCAATACACCCCACTCATAACGTGGCAGCTGGCATCCCGGCTCCGGGCATCACGGCCGCGATGACGGCCATGACGTGGCAGGGGTGGCTGACGAAGCACGATGGCGCTCAACTGTTCCACGCGGCCGTGAGAAATCTATTAATGTGTCCAGTGGTTCGTTGGGTGCTCCCAGCGACGGCCTCGGAGATGAGGGGATTCTAGAATCCGTACGATGCTGCGGGTAAGGCAACATTGGTCGAACAGGTTGGTGCCAACAACGACCTGCTTCCAAATCAATCATGACGTGCCACAGCAATGCAACCATATTTAGAAAAAGGCCTTGCACCTGTCCAATGGTTGTCGGCTAACAGGTCCGCCATAACAATTCTTGTTTTTAATGATTCCGACAGAAACAGGTCCAACTGGAAGCCAATGTCAATGACGCCCACAAAATTCAGACGCATCGATTCAGACGTCTTCTGTCGATGCGATGTGAGACGACGAATGAGATCGACCTCACAATCAGGATCCCCAAAACATTGTAACATATAAACCCGCCAAAAAACGCGATGTCGGAGGAACCACTATGTAGTATGATGATCATGTCTATTGTACGCCAGCAGCGGGGCGCAATAAGGTCTGTCACAAAGGGCCGGTTGGCCAAACTGATCCTGGAAAGTATACAGGGGCACCAAAGATGGCGGCATCCATGGGGATGTCAATGGTGGCACCGCAACATACGGTTGCACCAGTGGCAGCGTATGTTTGCTGAAGCTGCAAAACCAGAGAAACAACGGTTGGACCGTAGACTGTTGTGCCGGCAGCAGCCCCGAATGTGCAGAAGAAAAAGTCATCGAAAGTGCTAGCTGCGTACTTGTGTTTGGCAAAGAAGTCAAGGACGGCTTTCCCGACGTTGTTAGAGCGGGCATAGACCGAAAGCCTGGATGTACAGGTAATGACATCGACAAGCAAGACACTGTTATGTAATGTTGTTAGGTACAGCAACAAGTACAGCAACGGCCGCCGCCTCCCGCCCCCCGACGGCAGTGGGTGCCGAGTGGGCCACGCAGGTATACCAGCTCGTGTGCAAAGGGCAGAGAATGCATAGCATTCCAACACCAGCAAGTAAGCCAGGAATGCCTTTGCATACCAATTCAAGTGCACGTGCAACAAGGCAAGCATGCTCGTGACAACGAAATGTACATGTACTTGTCTACCTGCACTGATAATTTTGCCCATTTTTTAGAAAAACTAGGTATTTTATCAGAAATTTGAGACCAATCTGATTAAAGGGCATAGAGCAACCTCTGGAGAGTCGAGCTCTAGTGGTCTGTAGAAGAACCAAGGTTTGTTGGTCATAAAGCAACCTCTGAAGAGCAGAGGCCCTCAAGTGACCTGGGGAGTAATTTCTGGTGTTACACCCCCAAATGGTTGGCTGTAGGATTGAATTTTATCTTAAAAATGACTGGAATTACTAGTTGTCAAGTACTGGGTCGCACACTATTTTGCATTAGACAAAAGCTAAAAATGCAAGGTGCGCCAGACATCGAGCAAGGTGTAGATCATCCTGAAACGGGTAAATTCAGCATGCCCGGTGTGGTGTAGCGCTTTTCCATTACCTTGTTGAAGGCGGCTTCTCTTGATAGGTGGCTGACATGGCCAGCTTCTTGGGGACGATTCAGAGGCTGGGAGGAATGGGAAAAGCACAATCCCAATGCTCAAAGCATCAAACTATTTTATGCCACACCTCAATGCTCCAGTAACAAACTTCTGTGTGGGACTGATGTCGTAGCCGTTTGTGTAAGTAATCCCAAATCATGAAATCTTGGTCCCCAGGTTTTGGGAAACAGTGGGCACTCTTCAATGCATTGGGATAGTGACAATCGAAGTTCGCTGTTCCCGACAGAGCAGGATTCAGGCGGGAGGGTTGCCACCAATATATCAAGTAGGTCGTAATGGGGTCCATGGACCAATGGATAGTGTCAATCCACGCATTCACTTGGCTGAGGCGGCTTGGCGATTCCGTCTCTAGGCAGTCCAGTGCCCAGACCAATGGTGGACGGTCAGGCACATCTGCGGAGAACTGCGGGTTCCATTGCATTGGGGAGCACGTGGGCACCCCAGGCTGCCATGGCCACATCCGAGGTGGTTTGGAATGGTCTGGCCTACAAGCGGGCTACAAACTGCTCACAGTGCTGTGTATGGCGAGTGACATGGTCCTTGCTGATTTGGTGCATCTGGTCTGGAGCATTGCACTAAAATTGTTGGGCCACTTGGCCTTCCTCCTATCTGACATGGCGCACGTTGTCGGGAATGTTGGATTAATGTTTGTACATTGCAAGAAAGGTTGAGTTGTCGGAGAGACGAGTGACCGCATCCAGTTGTGCATATTGGTTTAAATAGGGCATTGGCGAGGGCTTGGTTATTGGGCTGATGACTTGATAGATCGAGGTCCAGTCCGACAAACCTAAATAGGCCTGGTCTGCTATGGGAGAGTCCATTTGATGACCGGGTGGAGGATGGCAAAGGAGGTCGGGAGTGCAGGTGTCGAGGTCCCCTGGTTGGTGTGCTGTACCAAATGTTCGAATCCCACATACTCCATTAGAAGTTCCTCGTCGTGTAATCTTCCATTAGTTTCCAGAAGGTGTGTACCACCAAGGCAATGTAATGGTCAACGGCTTGGTCATTTGTCTTTCGGAATGCGTGGTTGGTTGGATAATGGGGTATTCATGTCCTGGTCTGAATCTGACCTGACAATGGGGCAGACTGTGGTCTTCCCGGTCGACTCATTGGGGGCATCGGGCACATATTGGGCCCATATCTTGAGACCGTAGGGGTGATGACCTTATTTAGTGTAAGCTCCATTCCATTTCAGGGAATTTTTGAAGGTGAATGATTTGGCTATACAGCTTTGGGATCTGGTTGTGATAAGAACCTGGTCTCCTAGTGTATAGCTGTGGTATAGTAGATGAAGTTTTTTCTTGCGATGTTTATCTTTGGCAAATTCGTCCTGGGATTGAACTTCGTCCATGAATGCAGCTGAATGCCATTAAGACCACGAATGAGGCGCTGGTTGACCAGATCGGCACAGCAGGCATGGAAAGAGACGATGTTGTCCTGCGGGGATCGTGAGAAACGAGCGAAGGTGACCTCGAACACGGACGTCCAAGGGATTGATTCTGAAAAGTGTTCATAGCGCATACCTGACCACAGGTAAATTGATATCCCAAGTGGTGTGGGGAGTGCCAACCTCGATGGCAAGTTGACCTGAGGGGTGATGTTGAGCAATGTGAGCCAGTTGAAAGCCCCATGGCCTTGCTGTCAAATGAATGCGCTATAACATAGACACTTTTTGTTGATTAGGATGGCAGTAATGGTTTTGGCCTTTTCATTGGCAATGGGAAACAATTCAACAAAACCGGATGTAGTGTCACAGATGGTGGGGATGTGGAATTCCCAAAAGGTGTTGGGACTAGAGGTCCGACGAGATCCCACTTAGTTTCAGTCTGAGCACTATGGCTGGAGGCCATGGGTGTCTCGTAGCTGTAGTTTGCAGCCTTATATTTAATGCACTCATTGCAGTGCTCCACCTGAGATTGTTCGTATTGACATATGTCACGCCAGTAATATTTGACGAGGATGTGTGGCATGGTAGCTGTAACGCCGGGGTGGCCAGCAATGATAGAATCATTGTTCTATTGCTGAATTTGGGGGAGCAGTGAACGTTAAACCACCAATTGTTGTTCGTCACAGTCTAGCATTCAGAAAGTGGGATAGAGTACTCCGTTGATCATAAGGTATCCCAGATTTGTGAAGGTGCGGCCCTCTGTGTGATCTTCCCCCATTTCTTCCAAGGCAACAGTGATTCCCTAACACTCCTTTTTGACCATTTGGTGTTGTCAGAAATGGCTGGCCGGCATAGATGAGAATGATAGGATCTTTGTTGCCAGTGGGGTGGGTTAACAGATCAGCCAAAGAGTTGGGAAGTTTGGGCAGGCACTTTTTCCCTGTGTGGTGGCTCTTTGGGATGAGTTAAAACCGAGGTCCAGTAAACCGGTGACCAGTCTGATAAAAGGGCCTGGAGCGGCCTATAGACTCCAGGGACTCCCTCAAGGGAATGCCTCAATGTCTGCTTTGTATTGAGCTTATCTCTAGCAACTCTACGCACATCATTGTCACACTCATTTCCACATGGGCATTTCCCATTCATGTTGGTCGATTGGAATCTATGTAAGTAGTGGTTAAATGGCCCATGGCCGGTAAGGAGGTGCAAGAGAGATGCTGGCCACTTGCTCCAGTTAAGAGAAGCAGTTGCTTCAAAGTCATGAAGACTGCCCTTTTGAATCGTGGACCACTCATTCTGCCAGGTTGATATCATTTGAAACTTAAGATTGTTTTTCAAGAGCGCTACTTGTACTCTGCTGTATGACCTCATTGGACATTTATGCTGGCTTAGCTAGTCTGCTCTCATTCCAGTTGTTCCTTCATGTGCTTTCATCCAACACAACTGAATCGTCCAACCGTCTTGTTCCTTCCCCCTTCTGTCCTTCCCCCTTTTGAGCAGAGAAGATAACTGCTATTTTGCCATGACTTAGTCTGTTGCTAAGCCCTTCCACTGCCTTTCTGATTGCGAGCAGTTCTGCTTGAAAAACTGTGCAATCATTTGGCAACCTCTGCGTATAACACCTCTCTACACTGTGTACCATTTGGACCATGGCCATACCAACTTGACCATTTGTTTTGAACCCATCTGTAGAGCACAGTTCTTTGTAGAGTTTATTGTGAATCAGACTTTCATCCCAAGCTATCAATTCAAGCCTTGATATGTCTGCTAATTGTAAATAGTCTCACTGTCTGTCACTGGGGCAGGTTAAGCATACCCTAAAATGTCCTGCCTCTTCATAAGCTGCAGCTAATGACGTCGTTCTGCTTCGAATATAGAGGTGGGCATGCTGTCATCACTTGTATTGCTGCCTTTGAAGTGGTTCTATAAGCTCTCACAATTGAGAGCAGGAAGGGTCTCTGCATGGCCATACATTGCTTCTTAATTTGGGAGTCATGAGCATGAGCACCCCAGACCTCCGCTCTATAGAACAGCAAAGGCAATATAGCCTTATCGTAAGTAGCCTTTCTTATTTGTGGCTCAAACTCCCCAGGTTTTGCCGCAAATGGACTAGTTTGCTCGCAATTCGACCCACTTTACCTTGAAGAATAAATGATGTAAGGATCCATGTGTTTGGTATCTATCATAATGCCAAGGTGCTTCGCTGCCTCTAATAAGGGTAAAACCTCGTTGCCAGCTTTTAGAACTGGACTTCTCTTAATGTTAGGCCTGCAATTTGCAGATGGAGAATTCCAATTTCATCAACTTGGCCCAACCTTCACATGCTGGTCAGCACTTATTCCATTCTTCTATCGCCTCTCTATTGATGTCATGCAGACCAATGACAGGAGCCATAGCCTCGAAACATGTCTGCATTATTATGAGCCACAAGATTGGCCCCATACAGGAGCCTTGAGGACAACCTTTGGATGCCCCTATTTCCTCATTCTGGAGCTCCCAGTTGTCTTTCAGAAAGCTCTCATCTGTGTGAAAGAAATTTTTAGAGAAGTGAACTCTCCCAAGCTGCCTCAGGATTGCTGAATACCATGAATTGGTAAGAGCATTTTTGATATCCAGCAGGATTGCGAGACTGATGTTTGTGTGCTTTTGCACTTTCTATCTCCTCGACATATGCACTAATTGCTGCGACCATGTGGAGCCCCCAGCAAAAACCATATTGTCTTGGAGAGAGTAGGGAGCTTGATTCCAGGAAATATTGGGGCCTCTGTGCCAGGACCTTGTCAAAAGCTTTCCCTATGACTGGAAGAAGACACCGTTCTAAATGTTCCACTCTCCTCTTTTGGGATCCAAACCACTCTGCTTACTATCCAGCATTTCGGAAAAAATACTCAGTTTCTACGATATCTATTTAATAACCCCAGTCAATACTCCAACAGCTGCTAGGACCCATCTTAATCCTGCAACCAGGTAGGAGTCTTTGCCAGGTGCCTTGTTTGTCTTAAAGGATCTGATGACCTCTCAATTTGCTCCTTGTTATATGAGGTCAATATACCCCTGGCTCGCCCTGTCTCAAAAGTTGGTCCCCAGAATATGACATTTTGAAGGAACAGACTTTCATGGACGGCGAAGTCCATTAGCTGTGATCCCCTTACATTGACATCCTGGCTGTCCCATGCCTAACATTAGCCTAAGTGACCTTAAAATATGGTCAAGAGGTTTATGTGACTCCACATACACATCGATTTTGTCTAAGTAAAGTACACAAGATGTACAATAAAGCCCATAAGCAAGCCAGCTATATTCATCAAGCCATTTATATTGGAAATGGCACATGGAATGTTTCCCTTCTTGTATGGGAAATTTATAATTTGGCAGAGGTTTCCACAATGATGATAATTTTTCTAATTTGTTACTGTTAAATGTTACACTTGTTCCTTGTTCTTCAGCAATCCCTGTCACACAAGCCTCTTTAATAACTTCTGTATTTTTCACAACCTCTTCATTGTAATATTTCTCCACATTGGTTGATGGACTTGAAGAACTTTTAATAAATGCAGCACAAGCAGCTGAAGTGGTACCAGCTTCAGCATCCTTTTATTTTTTAAGGTGTGAAATAAGAGGCAATTGTTCTCTTCATTTCAAAAACGCTGTAATCATTTAAAAGATAATTTGCAAAATATTAATTAAGCCCAGGAAAAGTAGTGTGTTGCTTTGCACCATACCTGTTTTTAATGAGTGCATCACTTGCAAGCAAGGCAATGATAAGTGCAAAAAATGCAGTGAATGTTAATTATAATATTACATTAATCCCATTCCATTTAGTTTGAATTGAAATGGAATGAGTAGCTACCAAAATATATCAATTTCGGGGGGAGGAGGTGGCTGCAACCATCTCAGCCCTCCCTTGTGTAGAGCATTGCTCCTGGGTTGGCACGTGCCAGGACCTCTTTGTTGGTGATTTTTGCTGTCCAGGGTATTCGCAGTAGTGTTACATTAGCAACAGCAGATGCTTTGAAATTCATGGTGTCAATTTTGAAGTGAAGAAAACTGCAGTAAAAGTGAAGTGAAAATGCAAGAAAACTAAAGTGATAGCAGACAGAAATTTTGTACGAAATAAAATAAATACAAAAACGAAAGCACATTTCGTAAGTTTAGAGACATCTTGATAGCGATCGGTGGAATTAGAAAATTAATGATGAGATACACGATCAAATTCTTTGCATAACTAATTATTTGCACGACGTTTCGTTGTGTCAACCACTTCATCAGGCACTAAGATATAACATACAAATTATACATTAGAGAATTAGTAGGAAATACATGGGTGGCAAACCCTATATAAGAAACAGAAGTTGGGCAGACAAACAAATGGTGTAATGTGATGTTTAGGAGTAGACAAACTTTTTTTTTAAATGAATCCGTTTCTTGCTTGCTTGGCCCGCTCGTCTGAGTTTCCGGTCCTTTTATTTGGGCTTCTGGTCTCCGGTATCCTGGGGGCGGTGAGCACGCTACAATTTGGGTCTGCGTCGAAGGGCGTCTGCCGTTGGATAATCCGAAGTCGAGGTAAAACTTCGTGTCCGGAGAATATACCTCGCGGGGAATGTCGCTCCACCGCAGAGGTAGGCCTCTCCTGGCCGCGTGTGTCGTTGTGAACGGCGGGACGTGCGCGTCGCTGGTGCCTATTAGGCCTACATCTGTGGTCCCGTTTTTCGCTTCAGTTATCATGTCGGATTCGGCGGAAGCTTCTGCTTCTGGGATCGCGTTGCCGTGCGCAGTTTCATCGTTGAGTGCCTTCAGCTCCTCTTCCTCGTCGTCCGAAGATATTGGGCTATAGCACCTGATTCGTAACGCCTCTTCGAAGTACTCGAGCTGGCGGCTGAATGATGTTTCGAGTTCCTGCTTTTCGTCTAGGGCCGCTCGCAGGTGGGCACACGCGCGTGACTTCTCGTGGATTGCTTTATTTAATGCGATTTGCATCTCGACGATACGTCTTTCTAGTCGCGTGATCTTTTGGCTTCTTGCCCTGGCCCTCTCCATCTGTTTCTGGGCGAACTTTTGGAGGTTCTGAAAACGGACGTCTATTGATTCGCTTCCCGCCGCATATAGCATCTGTTGGGTATACGCATGTAGCGCGTCAGCTGCCTCGGACTGCTTGTTGACACAATGTAAAAGAAGTTCCGCCGACAGTGATTTCAGAGGTATGTTACACTTCTGGGGCATGTTGTTTCTTGCCCCTGTCTGTTTCCCTGCCTGTCGGGGTAATGCTTGGTTTGGGTTAAGTTGTTAAATTGCACGTCGTCCCCGTGATGATCCTGGGATTTCTTCCACGCTGGGGTCTTCCTGGGCGTCTTCTTGGACCTGTCTAGCCCATAGGTCTCTTGCTAACAGTTCTGGCACTGTTAGATGGTCCGAATCCTTCCGGAACTCTGCATGAGGGTAGGTGTTGCGCATGGATTCGCTCACCATTTGCTGACCGGTGGCGTCCTGGAGCTCGTCCTTATCCTGCCTGCTCCAGAGTTTGGCCTGAATTAGCTGCGCCACGGCCATGGCATCTTCCGTTTCGGGCATCTCCTCTTCCAGGGGCTCATAATCGAGTACCTCTTCTGGCATCTGCAGTAGTGGATATGGGGATGGGATGGGGTCGTTTGGTGCCATTTCGGATACAACTTCTTTAACTGTTGGGGTAAAAGGGGAATTTGTTTGAGAATTCAAGGAACTATGGTGACGATCATCAGTTTTGTTTGAGTGCAAGTGGAATTTTTTGAAGTGGTGGGGGTTTTTATATCCCATCTTCCAAGGGGTGAGGGTGACTGCCTGTCTGCGAATTCATTGAAACTTTGGTTTTTACCAGTTTCAATTAGCACCAGTATGTGACAAATTTGTGAGAAATTTATCCTTCTCTTGAACCCAGTATACTTTGCTAGCAGATGTTCCCTTTCTTGGGGTTCCCCATCATTGTAAAATTTGGGGGTCAATGGGTCATTGTATTTGGGGCACAGGTCAGGGCCCATACCAGCTTCATCAAAGGCTCTAGCTGCTTCCGTGACCTTAAAAAACAACGTTCTCGGAAAATTAGGCCGCAAGGGGAGACCCATGTTTAGGTCATTGAGCTCGATGAAGTGGAGGGCAGTGACAGCCCTTGCTAATCTTTCCGCCATTTCCCAATTTTTTGGGTATTGATACTTGGCATAGGTCTTGCTTTTCTCCAGGAACTTTTCAAACGCCCCGTACGAGAATAAGTTGATCGCTTTGATCACCAGTTCTCCTAAAGATTTTTCTGTCAGGGACTGCAATTTAATAGGTATTTTTGTCTTCCTTCCAGCTCTGGTGATTGTGACTGTGGCCTTTTTCGTAGATGTGGATCCACTTACGACGCCCTCCTTGCAAGTATCGGGGTTTTTTGGGGCTTGTTTGTTCTTTGTCCCATTTCCTGTTTTGTTGACGCCTTGGTCCTTGTTTGGGATCTTATCCCCCCTTTTATTTTTATATTAGGTTTCGTTTTGGCTGTCTTTTGGAGCTTGTCTCGTGCCCTGGTACCTTTTGGATGACCCTCGCCGTCTGCCATTTTGCCGTAAGCTTCCTCGTTAGGTATTTTTTTACCAACTATTTCCCTATTATTCGTGCCATGTAACGTGCCCATGACGTCTCTGGTTAGCTGATCTTTGCGATAAGCACCACTCTCTTCGCCACACTGCTCGTTTTTCTCGTTTTTCTTAGGGTTATCGGCATCTACATTGGGTGCGATACTTTGGGGATTGCCCTCGCCGCCCGAATCTCCCGTCATTTCTGGTGTGGCGCTGTGGTCGCTTTCCGGCTGTTTGGCCTTTGATGACGCGCAGGAATATATTCCTCCCATCTGGTGTGGCAATCTTGGACGGCGATGGCAAGTTTGCCTTTTAAATCTCTGTGTTTGCGCTCGACGAGGTTTGCCTGGGGGTGGTACGGGGCAACGTGTTGCACCTTGAACCTGATCATGAGAGCGGTTTGCTGCATTACGGCTGAAAGGAATTGTGGCCCGTTATCGCAGCGTACCACTCGGGGAGTCCCATACCGGAGGCACACCTCGCTAATAAGTACTTTAGACAAGGTGTCCGCTTTTGTATCCTTCACAGGAAAAAGTTCTACGTATCCAGTGGCAGTATCGCATATGCTGAATATGGAAGTGGCTCCCTCTTCGGACTGGGGAAAAGGACTGACCAAGTCTACACTGAGGACTTCGAATCTTGGACGCATCGGGGGACTCGTCATTGGAGCTGAGTGCCGGTAATTGTCAGGTTTGAATTTTTGACATTCCACGCACTTTGCTACAAACTCCCCCACGCTTTTCTTCATTCCTGACCAGTGGTATTTTTCAAGGATGCGATGATAAGTCCCGGTGATCCCTTGGTGGCCTGCCTCATTAGTGGAGTGGTTCCAGGTGATCACCCTCTCTTGCAAGCTCCGTGGCACAATCAGTCGAGGTTCGTTGTTGTCTACGAAGTTCAGGTATCTGTACAAAACCTCATCCAAAACCGCGTATCCTCGATTGGATAGGGTTCGGGCCTCCGCTGCCTCTTTGTGGTCCTCGTACTCCATGGATCGCAGAATGTGAGCGCAGTTTGGGTCATTTAACTGTGCTGTTCGAAAATCATTCCGGGAGATGGGCTGCTCGTCAGATAAGAATTGATGAATTAAAACCACAGGTTCCGATGTGACACCAGCGGGGCGCGACAGTAAATCGGCGACCCGATTCATCTTCCCCGGGATGTACTCGACATCGAACACCATGTGTTGTACGGCATATGCCCATCGGGCAAGCCGTCCCTGAGGATTATTAAGCGTAATCAGCAATCGTAATGGCCTGTGATCGGTGTGCACCACAAATCGCATTCCCTCGATGTAGCCCCTGAACTTTGTTATGGCCCAGATGACGGCTAGTGCCTCCTTCTCTGTCACAGTGTAGTTCCTCTGTGCAGAGTTGAGGAGTTTGGAGGCATATTCGATCACCTGGTATGGTTCAGTATCCCCCTGTACCAGTACCGCCCCAAAGCTACGTTACTCGTGTCCGTGAACAATCTAAAACCGTTTTCGAAGTTGGGTTGGGTTAGTATTGGAGCTTCACACAGTTTCTCTTTTAGCAGATCTTTTAGCTTTTACCACATCCTTTTTGAGGAGCGCGTACATTTCCCACACGAAGGATTTCACCTCGGTAACGTTGGTGGGGTAGGCCAATTCTGAAATTGCTTTCACCTTTTCTTCATTTGGGCTGATGCCCTCCTGGGAGATGGAGTGTCCCAAGAAATTTACGGTTGACTGGAACAGATGACACTTGGATCTTTTTAGGTAAAATCCGTACTTCTCCAATAGCTCGAAGGTCTCTTCCAAATCCCTTAGGTGATGCGTGAACGTGGCCGCCGCCAGCAGCAAATCATCTTGGTAAGCCCTGTTTGTCACGTGTGGTAGATGCGACATCATTTCATCTACGACTCGTTGACAGTGTGCTGCCGAGTTGCGGGCACCCATGGGCATCCGTGTATAACATAGGGTTCCCAAGGGTGTAACGGTGGAAAAGAATTTTTGGCAGGATTCTGCAATAGGGATTTGCCAATAACAATTGGTCAAATCCAATGTGGACATGTGCGGTTTTCCATGCATTTCGGCCAGGATGGAGTCAATGCGTGGGATGGGATACTGATCAGGAATGGTCACTCTGTTCAATGCACGGAAGTCGGTAACCATCCTCATATCAGTACCCCCATCATTCTTGGGCACCAAGAACGATGGTGCGGCCCACTCGGAGGTCACCGGTCGTAGGTATCCCTTGTTGATAACCTGTTGCAACTTTTTCTTAAGCTGTTCGCGCCGGGCCGGCAAAGTTATAAGGCTTCTGCATGCACGGTTTGTCATCTGGGTTAATCTCCACCACTTGGGCTTGTACTTTGGCCGGCCCAGATGGTTCCCCAAACACCTTCCTATGTCGTGTCAGCAGTTCATTAACCTGTATTCTCTGTTTGTCCGTTAGCGTGTTACCTTCCTCGGGATGGAGATATCACCTCCTCGGCTCTTGGTATAAGAGATGCCTGCACGTGGGATATTTCCACTTCCCCAGGTAGCGTACACTGTTCAAAACGGATATATTGTCCTTCATGATTTTTGAACTTCCATTCCCCGGTCTCATAATCTATATTCATCCTCGTCTTCCGCAGGAAGTCTCCTCCCAGAATGACATTCCAGGTGGGATAGCTAGGAATGAGCATGAATGGATTCCAGAAATCCACGCCAGCAATCCGTATGGACACCTCGGTGAGATAAGTCTCCACCTCCCTGGGCTGTTGGTCTGCCAAATGAATAAACTTGGTGGTGCACTTCATATTCCATCCTTGGTGGATTAACCGCTCGTACAACGGTTTTCCCCCAAGAGAAGTGTTTGCACCTCCATCCAACAGTGCCCTTATGCTAATGCCAGCTATGCCACAGTTCACATACATGAGGTCGCGTTCTGCACTTTCATCACTTTGAACTGCACTTTCACTTCCCGGCGTTGCACTTTTTCTCACGGTAAGCACTTTCACACACTGAGCCGCGATTTTGTTTGATTTAATACTTTTCCCGCACTGCTTGGGGCACGACCACATGGTGACATTGCGGTGCCCACACACGTAGCATTGCTGATGGTTGGGTTTGGTGGTATCCTTCCCAAGTCTCTGTTGATTCCCCTCACTGGTTCTGGTTCCACTCTCCTTTTGGGATTGGGTTGCCTTCTGAATTTTCCCTTTGAATGGCCTTCTCTTCCCATCTCGGTAGGATGGTTCCTGAGCAGTGCGTCCTGACGTGCTGGGGTTTCATTGCCCGCGGCACCTTTCTTCGCTCGGATGACGTTACGGTCGCCGAGGCCGGACCCAGGGTCCGTAGTTGGCCAATTCCCGGTGGGGGTCAAACGACGCTCCTCTGTAATATAGGCGTAGTCCGTGTACAAAATTTCCAGGACGTGTTTGGGGTTCAGGGGATACGGGAAGAGCCGTACGTGATCTTCCACTAACGCTACGTAATCAGATGTGCATTGTCCCCTACGTTGACCTGTGTTGATCAACTTTGGCCACAGATAACCATCATTTTCAAGGCGGCCATAGCGCTCTTGGAGCGCTTTGATGGCATCTGGCCAGGTGTGAATGTGAGTGATGGACACCCACCAATCTCTTGCCTCTCCTTTAAGGAGGTGTAGCAAGATTGAGAGGATTTCTCTCTCCTCGATTTTGCATCTCATCACGATGCTCCTGATTTCCGCTAACCAGCCTCGGAATTCTTCTTTAGCTCCCCCGAATCTCTCAACCTTGTGAAATATGCGTAGGGTCGCGTCCGGTTCCAAGGAGCACCCAGAGTGGAGGGTAACCTCCCCCCCTCTTTGGGTATTCACAGCTGTGGAATGCAGTTGCTGTTGTGGTGCGATTTGCCCCATGTCGCTCCCGCTTCTGCGGAGACTTGGAGGGCTTTGGACCGTGTTGATGGTGGATCCAAAGTTTGGAAGCCTTGGACTTGGCATGCCTAGGCTGGGTGTGGGGCTGGAGATTTGGTCACTGCCCTGCACACTTCCTGTGATGACCACTTCTCTTATTCCACTACCCCGAGCAGTACCCTCGTTGTTGGCATGTTCTAGCTGTCTCTGGAGAAGGGCATTCCAACCACGCTCATGCTCCAAAGATTTGCATACCTCATCATACGATCTCTGTAGGAGTCCATTTACCTCCATTCTGTTGGCCAGAGCAGTATTGCTCTGTCCCAAAGCATCCTCCAATGCTTGATTGCGCTCCTGTAAAGTGACGCAGGTTTGCAGGATTCGGATGATTGCTTCAGATAGTCTCTTATTACCCGCACACAAATCCACTAAATCCTGGGGCACAGTGATATCCACCATTTCACTCGCGGTATCACCTGTCTGCAGAGCACCATTTGTTTGTTCTCCCGATTGAATTGCGCTTTGTATCACACCTGGAGAACTAACGAACTGATTCATGTTGTTTAATTCCATTTCAGCTCAGAATGATGAAGTCGCGCACAGGGGTCAAATTTTACACGGTAGGAAAGCAAAAATGTGTTTCTTTTACCTTGCTATGACTTTCCTGTATAGCCGCTTCTGTTTGCTCAAATTTTCGGTGTGAAAATTCGGGCCACGCTGTTGGGCGCCAATTGAGATGTTCGGATCGCAAAAATAAACTTACCTCGAACTCTCCACGAATTTATTGCACTCACTTATTTATCTTCGGTGTATTATTCCACGATAAAGCCTTGTAATGATGGGATACTGCAATCCTGCTTAGAAATGGGAGAATAACCCACACGAAAGATCCAATTGAGTATAAAATAAATCCACAACCTTTTATTTGTTCCCAGTGTAACAGATAGATGAAATACAGAGAGCAAAATGATTAACGAACTGGAGGGTCTAGAATCCAGTGGTTAACTGATTTCTGGACCCTTTTGAAAAACAAGTGAAAACTGTCTATCCAATAGATTCTCAGCATGATACCTCATGTGACCAGGAAGTGTTTGGGGAAGGGTCAACATAAGGGTCGCCTGATCAGGAAGTGTCCTGGAGAGGTCAACATCTGTGATGTTGCCCCCTCTTTGTTTTACCCTTTTATGGGGGCCTCAGGGGTCAATGACCCCCGTTGCCCTTCCTCTGGCTTTTATAATTTTGATATAAAGTGCGCGTTTTATGATAAAGTGACGTTTTAATGTTGTCAGCTGTCTCAATGTCTATTTTTATTTTTGTACTAACACTCGTTTTTCGATGCGAAAATCCTATTCATACCTATACATTTTGGGGTGAAATTTGAACATGGTGTTACCGCCACTTTCAAATTTGGGGGGGTTTTATAACACCACCAATATTTCGAAACAGGTTTCTTATTAATATTTTTGTAAACTCGTTATTTTCCTCACAAAGGAACAGGGTAGTTCTCTAACTATCCCTGAATGTCCTTCAACGTTTCCACTAATGACACCTAACTTTAGATCTAAAGCAATTAGGCATGAAGGGGCCATTGTGTTACACCCCCACATTAGCTAATTTTAGACCAGGACCTCCCAAGAAGGTCCTTGAAAAGTTCCCAAAATAAACTGCAAAACATTTAAGTAAAAGCCTATTGGCCAGTTTGTTTTCCCTCCTAAAATTCAGAAAACAAACACACTGATCTTTCTCAGTCACTTGCTGACTGGGATTCTAGACGACCAGCAGCACCCTACTTCGTTCCATTTTCTTTTAGTGTTTATCATTAATTCTCACGCAATATCATTGCAAACTCATTTATGTTCACGTGAATAAATATTGTGCCTTCAAAACGTAATACAACGTGTGGTTGTGGATACTTCTCAAACCATTTTCTCTAAAGATTACACTCACCTCCGTGGATATTTATCTGCATCGCCTCCTTGGACTTCTCCTGGAAAACGAGACATCAGAAAGCTGAATCTGCATCTTTCTCATTTCCTCTGAAAAAGAAGGACAAGGTTGGTAAATACTCATTATTACATTACAAGTGATCGTCAAGCTACATTCGTGGATTGTTGCATCTCTTAAACCGAAATTTTAATTTCTGATATGACAGCAATAACGGGATTGAACTTAGTATTTCTGAATTATTTTATTAATTATTTGGATGTAGTTAGATCTATACATTGTCCGCACTGAATATTATATACATTATTTTAATGCACTAGTGATTTTTCGAATTTTCCAAAATATGTGATTTAGCAGTTTTAGCGCAACTGGGGTTCTACGGTTTTTAATTGCTGTAGATTTCTATTTACCTTGTGTGATATATTTCCGAAAAGCGAAAGTATTTTGTGATGTAGAAATTATAGTTTTGTGACTTTTTTAATTTATAAAAGAAAATAATTCATGCATACATTAGAGTACATAATTCCAAATGAAAACAAATTTAGTTTATTTAGGAAGTTTAGATTCAATTTTATTAACATCAGTTTATATTTTCAATCCAATCATAATGTTTGTTTTATGTACTCGATTTTCAAAGATGATCAAGCATTTTATGTTGTGACATCTCAATAATCGAGACAAAATCAAAAGGTAAGAACAGCAAATTTTTATTACTTTACTATTTACTACAAACACACTAAATCACTAACCATGTAAATCATCAGTTACGTCATTTGGAAATAATCAAAGTTGGCCTATGTTTTTTATAGGTCAATAGAACCCCGTAATGATTAGTATTACATATTATTAGCCAAGGAGAATATTTTTAACATTTAATGTGATAATGTCGCTTTTTCTCACCCAGCAAAAGTTGGATTCGTCCAATTTCAGCACGTGTACATGTCTATCCGCGCCATAATTTATTTTTAAAAAAGTTCGTCAGTTTTTTTGTTATAGAACTTTCTAAGTGTTCTGACAATTGCTTTAATTGTATGAGTGCACGCCTTGAAGTATTTGAAAGTAGTTTGTTTCCCTTTCATAATATTGTTTTCATCGGCTCTCATGCTTCTTAGGATTAGGGGCCGGGGTTGGGATTGCAATTTTGATTGCTACATAAGAAACTATTCCGATGTTATGTTATATGTTTACTTTGTTCCATTACACATGGACATTAATTCACTTTAAATAATTTAATTTTATAGAGCTTCGAAAACACCGCAACGTAAGGGTAAATTCTGTTATCCTGAGGACATACCAAAGAAATAACTCGTGTTTAGGTTGAGGGCAACACCTACATACAGTCGAACTCGGACATAAAGTGCATCAATGGACCGCGCGACGAGCGCGTACGGCCGATGGTCGATCGTAGCGTGGCCCGGGAACGCCGTCGCGAGTCCCCGGGCTCGACCAATTTGCTCGTTATAACCGTTACTCGCTATATCCAAGGAGAGTTAAAGTCGCCATACATTTAACGATAACTCGATCGCTTCTTGTGAATTAATATGCGATTTTTTTTTGCTTAGAAAACATATTTCAGACACAAGTTTGCATATAATTAATTTAATTTCACCCACAATGCATAGGAAATGCAACAGTCAAGTATTTGTCACAATAATCGTGGCATCATTTTCATCGAAATCCGTATATAAATAATTAATTTTTGTCACACAAAAGCCTGATCACATTTAAACACCATATATTAAACTTGTATAACCCCTTCACCAACATGATGACGTAATTATTTAACGTTTCAAAGAGTCATACATGTAAGAGGACTAATGACTAATTCCTGCACTAATGACTAGCTTCCGTTTTTCCCTTGGCAGATGTTTATTTTTCCGTAGTTTGCGAAAAAAAACTGTCAGTAGGGGGGACACCTGAGATTTTGGCGTCTTGGATACCGTATTTTCGAATTCTGCATAAACCAAATCTTCTATGGCAGTTTGCTCGTTATAACCGTGATCGTTATATATACACAGAGTTCGACTGTATGAAAATATGGATATGTAATCGAGTTTTCCATTACTGAGTGGGAAACACACAGCCCTTACCTATAGTTTGTAAAACTAGATTTTATTCGGTGTGTCTTCAGTATTAGCTAGGCTGATTCTTTCATATCATATATTGAATAATTGAAGGTTGATTTCCAAGCAAACTCGTGTCCAAAACTAAAAATTGGCGCCATCCATATTGCTTGCCGTATTGGCTGATGATTACCAGACCAGTACTTCACGCTGATTGGTTTGTCGATTTGACGGGAACTTTCCCGTATTGTTTGCGAGTCCACAAGTTTGAGGAAATTGAAGTTCGTAACTTGCAAATCCTACTGAATTTATAGAGGTGAGTATAAGGTTGCATGTTCCGGGCATTGTTTGATCAGGCTAGGTTCGATCGGACTGTTGAAAGTGTAAATTCTACGGTTTTCCCAGTTATTTTGTATACACATGTTGGCCTGCAGGTCTGGACCATGCAGTTATCCCCAGACTTGGAAAACCTGGAATTTGTCAGAGAAATTTAAAAAGCCAGGAAATGTTAGCGAAAATAAACTTCATTGATGGCAAGCAAGTCTGTGGAAGAAATTATTAATGAAATTGTCAATTAAATAACTATAGGCCTACAATCAAAATTTGCTGTTTCCTAATGAAAATGTGTGTTCTATCTTCTGTTTACATATAAAAATAAGCAGCAAATACGGCATTTCTTTCATTGGCATTTGGCATAATTTACGTTTTCTGTGGTCATGCAGGCTTCGTGGTCAAGGAAATTTTTAAAACTGGAAAACTCAGGGAAGTTGAAAACTTGATCTCTGGGGGAAGCTGTAAACTTCATGAAGGACATGTGCTAGAAATCGTTATAATATACATGTACATGAACTTTATTGATTTAGATTGCCTGCAATCAATTCTTGTCAACATGGAGGAAAATGCATGTGAAGGTGCTTCATTAGATGGGAATCCATTTGAAGATACTTCAGAAGATGAGAATGCATCCGAAGATACTGCAAAAGATGAGAATGTCCTCGAATTTAGTGCTCGACAATACCAAGAAGAACTGTTTAATAAGGCGTGCAATGGCAATACGATTATTTTCATCAAGACCGGCGCCGGGAAGACATTTATTGCCATAATGCTGATTAAGGAAAAACAGCACGAAATTAAGAAACCATTTGCTGAAGGTGGCAAAAGAACGTTTGTCCTGGCACCTACAGGTGAATCTCGACAATTAACTTTTGTAAATCATTTGGAGAACTAATTGGCACGCTTGAAATGATCGACTATGAATCGTATTATTTTGTTGTTTCAGTTCCTCTGGTTCTACAACTAGCCAGTGTGATCCGTGCCCACACAGGTCTGAAGGTCTGTGAATATCACGGCACTTTGGGCGTCGACACATGGGATCATGATAGGTGGAACAAAGAATTGGTTGCTAATGAGGTCCTGGTCATGACTCCAAAGGTATTGGTGAACATGCTGAAAGATGGCAGCATAAAATTAATAGACCGCATCAACCTTCTTATTTTCGACGAATGCCACAAGGCTACTGGGGAGTCTGACTACTGTGAGGTGATGCTTCGACATAAAGATTTTACAGACAAGCCGCTAATCTTGGGACTCACTGCATCCGTGATAAATGGCAATTGCAAGCTTTCAAGAGTGCCTACAGAAATGAAAAATTTGGAGAAAGTCCTGCACAGCAGCATTGAATCTGCTGGAGATGTGGATGCTGTGCATCGTTTTGCAACCAAACCTGAAGTACGGACTATTGAGTGCCTTCCGACTAAGAATGTGACACAGGAGCTCGTTAAAGAGATCGGAGAGTTACTCAGCAAGCAAATTAAGTTTATTAACGATATGAAGAAGAGATCCAAAAGATCACTTGATGGAGAAAATACAAATGGGGTGGAGGGTTCCATGGAAGAGGAAGATTCATCTGATGTAAATCAATTTACCACTTCACCCCTAGCTATGCTGAAGGATGTGAAAACAACTCTGCACACGCTCGGTCTTTGGTGCACCAAAACCCTTGTGGAAAGTTTTCTGGAGGAGTTACCAGAACGGAAAGAAAAGACACGGGAACAGCTGTTGGTTTGCAAAGAGAAACTGTACGAGATTGTCGAAGACACGCTTCGTGGTGTGGAGAAAATTTGGAACAACCATTTTGCAGCTATTTCTGTTCCAGACGCCATGCCACAGAACATCACATCACGTCTTTCGAAAATGCTGGAATGTTTACGCTCACTGCGCCCAGCAGTTACAAACAAGATTCTTCAAGAAGGTGAACGGGAAGAATTTCGCGGAATCATTTTTGTCGAGCAGCGAATTACGGCTTGGATGCTTGCAAAGCATTTGGAAGAGCTAGCAGAAAGTTTGCCAGACGATTTTGGGTATTTTCGCGTTTGCTACATAGTTGGTCATGGTGGAAATATCAAATGTGCCTCGAATTCTTCCATGGGCGTAAAACGACAGTCAGAAATCTTGCAAGGATTTCGGTCAGGCGCTTACAACCTAATGGTGGCAACCCAGGTGGCAGAGGAGGGATTAGATATTCCAAAATGTAATGTGGTGATCCGGTTCGACCTTCCCAAGAATTTTGCGTCATACGTGCAGTCCATGGGACGTGCCAGAGCAGAGAAGGCACAGTATATTCTTCTGGTTGAAGCTGCTGAGAGTTCTGGACTAAAGAAAAACATTGAAAATTATAATACTTTAGAAAGTGTAAGTGTGTATAATAATTCTAATGCATGTTGTGGTGACATTAGTTGAAATTTTGTTAATCAAAAACTTTCCTACTATTGCGTAACTGATATGCAGGCTTCCCACTTTTTGAAAAGTCAGGGAATTCGTCAAAATTCGGGAAAATGTCAGGGAAATTGAGTATTCCACAACTTTTTTTTGCACAAATTTCGCTTGCAAAAAAGTTGTCTCTGCATTCCCCTATTTATTATTCCGCAATATTTTGTATCTAAAAATATTATCTTTCTGTGATCCTTCGGCGTTTTTGGTAGTATCAATAATTCATATAATTGCTAAAGTCCGCAGAAATATGGAACTGTAATGTTGAAATATGTGCATTTTTCACAAAACGTGCCAGTTATATTTACTTAACTGTTAATTTCGGTACAAGTTATACAAATTAATTACTTGGGCTTGAAACTTAATTTATGTACTATTTTTGTGGTCTAATATTGTATCACTGAAATTTCGTGTAAGATGTCAGGGAAATTACTGAAAAGTTGTCAGGGAAATGGATTTGAGAATTTGAGTGGGAGCCCTGGTATACAATATTTTGTCAAGCTTGCACTTTTTTATAAGATTAATTAACACTATACTACACGTGCACAGGGCTGCGGAGTCAGTCTGTCAAACCTTTGAATCGGACTCCGTAATTTTTCGACTGTCCGACTCGACTCCTTTGGTTGACTCATCCCCCTTTCAACTTTCGTCATCATTTGGGCAACCCTCTTACCCAAAGTTGAGGAACCCTAACTATAGGTAGGAGGCTATAAATCCTTAAAAACATGCATCTTACATGTTAGAGAGTTTCTGGGAAGCATATAGCCACATAATGCGGTACAGTGCACTATTGCAATTTCAGAGTTTGATGCAATATCAAGATGCAGTTATTTTACGAAGCACATTGCAAACAGTTATATGTACCTAAGTAGGCGTAATTGCATACCAGGCAGAAAACGTTGGTTTTTAAGCCGGTGAAGGAGTTAAATTCAGAGTTAAATTCCTCATGTTATCGTCATGTTATCCTCATGTCACATTTTATTTTATACTGCGTTTTTTAATAACACGCAAATCAATAAAAAATTAACTTTCCAGTTATTCAGCAGACCTTACTCGAGTGCATGATTGACAGAAATATCAGCAATTTATGCCGAGAATTTTTTTTATTCACTATTTACTTCGTTCCGATTTGAATTACACTTTCCAGGTGTCGTTCCTTTATCATCGTAACCATGGCAACGGCTCGTTCGATTTTGGTTCGATCGAATTCGATTTATTGGTTTCCTGGAGATTGTAATTGAAATCTGAACGAAGTAAATCGCGAATAAAAAACTTATCTGCAAATACAGACAATATTTCTATCAATCTGATACTAAAGTACGTACTGCTGAATAACTGGTAAAATAATTTTTCATTCTTTTGCATGTTTTAAAAAATATAGTATAAAGGAAAATTTCTTGCTGTGAGAATCTAACTTCCCCCTGCCCCGGGCTACCCGTCTTCACCTTAACTACATGTACATGTATGTTCCACCTACATTCTAAGCAAATTTCTAAATTCCTAATTTCTAAACAAATAAATTTATTTTAAAAATTTAGTTCTAAAGAAGCCAGGTAAAATGTCCGACAAAATAGCATGGAATACCTGGAAACCCTAGGTATTTTATATATTCAAACCTGGAAATGTCATGGAATTTTGTATTTTGAAATTATTGTTCATATTGAATAAGCGCGTGGGTGTACCAGCCACTACGTGGCAGCATCGACCGCATGAGCGAGCAGGCTTCAGTGGTCTTCATTTGCGTTCGGATATTCCGTTGCTTTCATTGTGGCCTAGATTCTGCCGCGATAGGCGTTTTCCTGTGAGAAACAATTGCCGTTTGGTGGCGCCTCTAGTGTGTTATTCGACCTGATAAGAAACATCGACTGCTTTTACATGTGTGCGTTATTGAGATGCCAAACAACCGAAAATCCAAGTTTATTATTAACAGTTCTAAGGTTTCCCACGCATCGTTGAATAATGAAACAAGGGGATGCCAGACAAGGTAGGTGACGTGAAAGCAGTGAACAGTGTAAGACACGAATTGTCATGTCATGGATTGACGTTTCAGTTTGTCTGTTTTTAGAGCGAATTGTGATGACCTTCCAATGCCAAACCCTTTTGGTGGATCAAACCGCCTGACGATGCCCAAACATATCAGCCTGCCACCAATCCCATTAGACGGAGAAGTACTGTTTGAAGGAATCATGTTCGTGTTTACCACCGTGGCCATGTGCTTGCAATATTTAAACCTCTATCGTACCATCTGGTGGCTACCGCATTCCCACAACAAGTATGCAATGGTGAGTTTTTAGCCTAATAATATACATATTTTGCTTGCATTTAATTGGCAGTTTAATACAGCTTTATTTCCATGGGTAAGCTTGCTTCTTGTAGTCGCAGATTCATGGTACACGTAGTTGACCATATTAAACTTGAGTGAGGTTGTTTCATAATATTGAACCTATATGCAAGACATGAAGACAGCTAGGTTGATCCCTGGCTATGACAGCTATGTAATGTAGGCACAGCAAACTGAGCAAACATATCAACAAATCAATGATAGTTGTTGGTTAACTCAAAAATCAACAGATGACAAGCAATTCTGTGAAAGAAATTTGTTATGAATTTGCTGTTTCATAATGAAAATTTGTGTTCTAAAATAATATGTAGTATTCCTCGCATTGGCATATGTCATATTTTTGCATTATTCAGTGGTCAGAGAAAAGTCAGGAAAGTTGAACATTTCATCTTTGGGGGAACCCTGCATTAGATTACAGTATAACAGATAGTTGAGACAGTCTAATGGCGACTGTCCAGCTCAGGAGCCAAAAGCTCACTCTTGTTAGGGAAGCTTCACAGGTTGGCGTAAAGATTCAAGATGGTTGTAATAGGCCTTCATCGGTTGACCTTATATTCAGTAAGTAACTTAGGGGACGTTGGTCACAATATGTGTTCCACTACAGGTTCCATTTTCTTTTTATTTGGCGATTGTGGTCATGTAATACACTTGACGTTATTACTGCCACCAGAAATTGGCACTGTAGACCTAACTTAGTGTTGAGTCTTTTAGGGAATGTTCAGCACTGAAGGGAAATGACAACTATAGTAATGAAATCCATGGCACTACTGATCCATGGACCTTGTTAAGTAAACTTACCCAAGAGAAAAAAACATAGTGTTTTCAAAACTAACGCTGCTGTTGTTTAAGAAATTGTAGTAGGCCTAGCCTATATTCAATTACAGTTTTGGCTTCTGCTGTTTTGAAGTTAGTAACATTGAAATTTTCTGCAATATAACTGTAATTTGAACTATTGCGTAGTACAGTTTTTCCTGTGAAATATCATTACTTCAGTCATCAGCAAACAATCTGTGTATGGTTCATTTCAATGTGTTTTGTTCCTTCTTTCAAGAACTTTCATCTAGTTGATGTCCACCTAGTGTGTTACATCGGCGTTATTCTTGGAAGAAGATTTATCTGGTGTTTTCTCAGATCTGTAAGTTAATCTTACTAAAGATATGGTAGGCCCTACCATCAAATGCTAGCTAACCAGCCAAATCTAGTCAAGTCAGCCAAGTCTAGTTGCATGTGGCTGACAAGGAAACAGCATGACTTCTGCAATGCAGACTGTAATTTGAAAACGCGACGTACCAAATATGAGTGACTTTTAAAATGAAATAGTGCTTACATTCAGTATGTATTGCCTATCCTGTAAAAAGTCGTTAACATCATCCCAATTTAGAGTATTTGTATTCTAATGAATATTTTCTTTTTCTGATTTGTATATATTGATTGTCTGATTTGTATAACAACCCTACATCAGTGTTTTGCTTTGGCTGGCTAGCCTCATTCAATAGTAGGCCTGCTTAATTTTGGATTTCATGGTGAAAATTATCGATGCACCATGATGCATTATGATTTAAGGGTCGTAGCAGCATAAGAAAAATGTGATCACCCTGAATGTCAGCATAGAAATAAAGTTCTGCATGATGCAAAAGCTTTGCTATATTTTAAAAAAAATTCATTCAAGCAGTTTTACAATGTGCTAGAAGGCAAGAAAACAATATAATGTCTGATGATTATGATAGGTGTTTTACATTTGCGTTTTTGTCATTTGTTCATTCTATTTCCTGCATCTTTCCAGCTACTTAATTTGGTGATTTCATCTTCTACAAAGGCCTATTTGTTACCAATTCTTCAAAAGATGACACGTTTTATTTTATGTACAACAATGTTGTGGCTGATTTGGTGCATTGCTTGGAAGCATCCCATCGTGAAGATGCTGTATCTTCTATATCCGTTAGTACAAATCAGTATACCATTTCTTACACAAATCTGTGAAGAATTTTACGCATTATTTCTAGCGTGTATACATACATAGTCTAATTTGTTTTCTTCACACAACAATCCATTCAATATTGCATTTTTAGACGTCAAACTGTTTTGTGTCATTGCAGGTTTTGCATCTACATCATGGTATTCAGTACAAATATATCGGCATTTTTTGAAATAATACAAAGCAACAAATCAGCCGAAGACAAGTTAAATAAACCAAAAATGTGTTGTGAAAATGCAAGTACCGTACAACATATATGCACACAGAACGCGGATTTAGTACGAAAGGAAGTGGAGTTTCTTAAAACGGATTTTAACAACAGGCTTAAGCAAGTTTTGTTCAATTCTCTTCTTAGCACTTATTATGCGGGCTTTATACCATGCTGCTTCGCCCAAGTGAGCATACTTTCAGTCAATTATTGTATTGTCGGTGTCACTACTGCAATGTCTTTTATTTTCTTTATTGCAGAGTGTTTTATACTATGACTCCCATTGGATGACCCAGCAATTGGTGTGCTTATGGCTAAGCTCATTTACGATGTATGTGATTTACGTATTTTCGCCCCAATATTGTAATGTATTACATTGTTCAGCCCTGCATTTGGGGCGATGGCACAAAGTCGAAGGGCCAGCTGCGCATATGCCTCACACATCGTAAGTCCCCAACAGCTTGTTTGCTAACAGCCAAACTCAAAACGACTATTAAACTTATCTGCCGATGTTCTCTTAAGCTGGTCTGACACAGTGCTGTGGCAACAAGGATCTTTAGTAAAACACAGAAAAGAATTATTTCGTGCCGAGGGTGTTTCAAATGCAGCCGAACCTGGTAACACTTCACACTGTAGGTTTTATGTACGTTTCATATCAAGTATGGCTTTTCTCTGTCTGGCTATATAAGAAATCAACTCGCATTTTTCTCTTATATGTCATTTTTTTCTAATCTAGGTATTTTTTCGAGATCCATCCTCCATTCTTTGCGGGCTAGTCGGATTACAAATGACGCTGTTGATATCTCAAATCATACTACTGACAATCTCGAAAGAGTGGAATTATATCATATCTCACACCCTACTTATTTCATCAAATTATTTTACACTTTTTAAGTTAGTACGAGACTACTTAGTTTTAGGAAAAATGTACAGAACAGAAGATTTTCTGCAACATAAAATTGCTGGAAATTGACGAATTAGCTAGCCCATTGCAATGCCATGTCAATGTGTCATGCTAGTTTTTCTATTATTGTGTAATAAACCAGCAATCGTCAATGCCCTACATTATTTTCTTTATTTATACAATCAGTCTGCATGCAACAAGAAACAAGTTTTTGTGTAAAACAATGTGCCGAAGTTGCATTTCTCTACTAAAGTGGTAGCGTGTTAAATGTACGTGTAGTACATGCATCTGTATTTATCCACTGGGCCTATTTACTATGATGAACAATCAACCTGTTGTTTGTCTGGTAATGTTGGTTTTAACTGTTTATTGAACTGCCCTGACTGATGTTTGGTTTCTCATTTTTCAGATATGACTGCAAAGGCAGTTTATTTTTAGCATTCGATCTGTGGTTTATCCAAAAAACACTTTGGTCTGTTTCAGAAATGCCAAGGATACTCTGCGAGCTCCAGACACTTGTTGTCTTTCTGTTGTTTTTGTTTCCTGCAGTATGCCTTACCTGCCGCCGGTTGAGCGAACAGTTACCCTATCAGAAGTCTTCAACTACTCTGTTTGTGCTGCAAAGTACAGTGATTTCATTGTACCTGAAGCAAGTCCATCTGTCTCGGTACCAACCTCAGCGAAACAACCTCTATGGCCTCGTACTGCAATGAGGAAATACAGGCACGTCAATATTCCCCAGTGCTTCAACTACCCCACTGTATGGAATCTATTGTGCCATCAATCCCCGTGCTTCGAATCCACCCTGTGCACCGAATCCCCCAAGCTCCAAATTTCTCCCGTGTTTCAAATCCCCCAAACCACACCACCAACGAACAGAACTAGCCAACTCTTCAGCTGACAAAAGTGCAACATCCTGCTAGGACCTGAAATCTTGGAAACAACCCTTCAATATCTATGGTACTGGGCAAAAATCTCCATCATCCTGCTTCTGCTTCAACACGGCACCAAGGCATCGCGTGCAGCGACTGGACTCCTGCATAATCCTATTTTGATGGTCTCCAATGCAAGTTGCTGATGCTCACCCCAATGAAACTTGTTCTTTGGACAACTGTGTCATTTGTCATGTTCCTGGATAGAATCGACATAGTCGCAGAAGACGTATTGTCACGACAGCCAATCAATTGTCTGCAAAGGATAGATGGTCTCACATAGTGTCTTACTACATAGGGACAACTTCATTACTTGTGCCACCAAAGACGATATCAAGTTCAGTTGTCAATAGTGGATTTTGCTTGTCATTTTAACTAACTAGACTGACTGTAGAGGACAGCTTTGATGACGTTATTGTGTGTTTTACTTGCCGTCCCAAATGTTGTTGTCCCAAATGTGCAAAAATAAGTGCCTTCAAATGTTTCTCTTTCCTATACTATACTAACGAAGTTGAAACTGAATATTTTCAAAGTTGCAAACTGATAAAGCGCCTATGGCGTTAACTTTATTCCCAAATATCCAAAAAAATTCGTTACGAATTCTTCAGAAAATTTCGTTATAAATTCGTCAGAAAATTCCACAAGAATTCATTATTGGTGATCTAATTTTTCAATACATGTATTCTTAGAATTTGCTCCAACCACAAGTAATATTTCTAAAGCAATGTTAAGGAAATGTTTAGGATTTTTAGTTTGAAAACTGGTTACCAGCAGTGTTTCTTTAATTATTAATGGAACACTGTTAAATGTTGATATAAATGAGGGAATACATATGTTCCCTGTCATTCCATTCTATAACTGTGTTTAAAATATTTTGTGTAAAATGCCCATTTCTGTTGTCTATGGAGTATAATAATGGAGAGAAAATTTTGGTAAACATGATGCAATTTTTTAAGGTGGTGCCATTTTTATACGACACAAACCGTCATATGAATCTGTCATAATCCCAGATTATTAGACGTTTGCCATAAAAATAAAATGCTGAGATGGCGGTCTATTGTGTGTTTTCCTGGAAATATTTAAGCTCCTCATAAAAACAGCTGGTTGATCAAGCCAATAAATGCAAACACTTTAAAATTGCTATGTAACATTTATGCAATACCACTTGTTTTGTCATGAGAGCTTACAGATGCAGCAGTTCTCAACGATTCAATGTTGCTTGTTGGGTTCAGAATTTATGGGAAAATTTCTTATTGCTTTCATTTTGCAAGAACCAGCAGCCTTCATCATGACAATGTTCTGCAGGTCTTCACACGCTGTTCCAAAATTTGGACTCTGGATTCTTGTCATCTTCGTCTTAATGTACTTCGTTTTTGTCTTTAAGAAACCAGATCTTGTGATGACTGACTTACGCTCTGTGTCTTCAGCCTGCGGCAACGTTCAGCAGAGCTTGCACTCCATCTGCGGGTGCCCCAGAAGCAGGAAGCCCATGTTGGTACCCCTTCACCAGGAGTCGTCCACATGCAGTGATCATGCATCCGCAAGGGGTCCTGGTCAGAAGGTCGTGGCCTATTCCTTTTTTGGAAAAGTGGGGAGCCGATACTTTGAGGGCACCGAGATAAACATCAAGAAAGTGGCCTTGTTTTACCCCGATTGGGCCATGAGGCTATACACCAACGTCAGCTTGACCGACCTGGATGAGGTGGAGGTTATCTGCCGCTTGTGGTGCAGTTACTTCAACTTTGACTTTTGTCATGTGCACAATTTACCAGCACCGTTGTGCGATAAATCCGAGATTTTTGGGATGATATGGAGATTTTTTGTTTTGGGTAAGTGAAGATCACCCAAATTTTGTGCACATGTAATGATGTAGGTACGGATATTTGTGACCCCAAAATTGGGTGGATTTAAGCAATTTACTATCAGAAACTGATTTCCATTCAGTTGCAACTTAACCACGCATGCTCAGTATTAATCTTTAAAAGTCTAAAACTCAGTTTCATACCAAATTTTCAGTTTACTTACTACCAATTCGTGACATGAACATGCCAACAAATACATACTCCCCACACAAGAACATACCAACAAATACAGATGCCCAACAAGAACATACCAATACATACATACCATAACAAGAACGTACCACAAATGAACGTACACGTACATCAAGAAAACCTATAATTAATGTTCTTTATTATGGTAGAAGTTTACCAGTTTGAAAATACTCATATAAGAGCCTTTGGGCATGAGCTTATCATTTCAAAATTTGTCAAAGCAATACAACTTCGCTTCATTTCTTAAATAGGCGACCCTCTAGTGGACAGATTCATGATCCGAGACTTGGACAGTGATATCTACCCTAGAGAAGTTTTTGCCGTGCAGGACTGGGTGAAAAGTGGAAAAACTTGGCACACTATGAGAGATCATGAAAATCACTATTTGCCAATGTTAGGAGGTAAGGTCAATTACACAATTTCATTTCGGTCAAAAAAAAATCAAGAGTAACACCTATTGTAAATGCTACGAAGGTAAGAGAATGTAATTAATTTCTAATTTGAATATTTCTAAAAATGCTGCTTATGGCATTCCTTATCACTAAGGAAATTTTTGAGACGACTTCCAATAATTCACAAATGAAACAAATGTTTTATGGAAATGTAGGCTGAAACCTACCATTTTCAGATGTAGTTTTTAAAAAAAAAACATCACGTAGGCCTAGAGTATTACTTTGCTTGGTCTTTATGCTATACTAAATATTTTTCTAAAATTTTGGCTTAAAATCCAGAATTTGTGATGTAGAATTGCGTTACCATAGAATTTAAAGAAGTCCTTACACATTATAAGCATAATTTTAAACTTAACAAAGAAGTGGTAAGATAACTATTTTGTGTTTTTACAGGGATGTGGGGAGGCAGAAATGTGGATCTCAACCTTACACTTGCCATGAGGAAAGAAATTATACTAAAAGGCAAAAAATGGAATCGTGGCTATGACCAAAAATTGCTGACAGATATTGTTTGGCCTTATGCTAACCAGGACATGCTCCAACATGATAGTTTCCATTGCAAGCAGTTCAATGCCAGCCCTTGGCCAACGAAAAGAGTTGGAGACGTATTTGTGGGAAGGGATTTTCCATGGGGAGGAAAAACTTATACTAAGGACAAGTGCCCTAAAAGCTGTCGCCCAAAAAACCACCAGGATTGGATATATTGTTAGCTTCTGGAAAGCACGTCACATCCTGTACATGTACGTGTAGTACAACTTCGCAAGCAATAATAATAAAGGGCGTTATCACGCCCCAAAACGATGTCATTGTTTGCCACTTTTCAATGTTTTTGAACGTGTTCTAAAACTCGTCTTTTTTCCAAAAATTTTCGGTCGTGACGCATGGTCTGATCTATGTCCTCATTCAGTTGATTTCAAAATGATGCATTTAGGATCAGGAATGCTGTATCGCGTATTTAAAGAAATGATCTACAGTGTAAAGTATGGTCGAAAGTAATACTATATTTGTATCAAATTTCACTAAAGTTTTCACTGCTATTTACTACCGATCATAAAAATACATCCAAATCATAGGCGTGAGCAAAGGGTAGGTTCAGGTGGGCACGTATCTGGGGATCTTGCAGATATGTATCTTGCAATATCTGGGGATCCTGAGCCTGCCTTGCCCCCTCCATAATTTTCGCTGGCCATGCCATTCTAGATACATGTACACTGCAAATGTAGAATGAGACTGATATCCGTTAAAATAGACAATTTTATCCAGCGTTTCTTTAAAAAAATTTCGCCTTTGGACATCTCTGACGATTACTCTACAAAGTCCCTTTTTTACAGAAATGTGTGCCAAAATCTAACAACTTTGGTTTTGTTTTTCCAAATATTTTCGCTTATTGCGTTCTTGAAATTATTAATCTTGCTAAACATTTTTACGGAATTTTTCACTAAATATCATCTACGTGTATTCTGATGTATTTTGCTGTGCCATAGTTTTTAAAAATATTTCACCTGCAGCGTTATTGTTGATTTCGTATTTCAAAAATCCATTGGGGATCTGTATAAGAACATTTTCCTACAAAATTTCTTTCATAATTACCATTTTTCAAAAACTTTAGAAAGGTATACTTAAATATAATTGTTCCCTTAATTGTTAAACTTGTTGAATCATTTTTTTTCATAGAAACTTGCGTAAAATCAATCATAGGTGATTTTCAAGATGAATTTAGCAACAGTTTTGTTTTTCCAGAAAACAGCAAGTCTCTTAGTTGGTTTTTCCTGGAAATTGATGGAAATTTCATCATCGATATCAATTTTTTTCGTACTGTTGCTAATGTCATTAGTCTTTTTGACTAGTTTATTTCCAAGGTCAGGACGTACATATACGTAAAATGAGTGAAAAAGGTGATCAAATTCCCACAATTTGCTGTAAAAAAGAAAAATGGAAGGAAATGTCGCTAGAATCATTTGGCTTTTGGCTGATTGCAATGTGCATGTATGTAACTTCGTTGGATTTTTGGGCAATCGTTAAAATGCTGCAGGCGAAAGTTTTTGAGAATCTGCCCTTTTCATTCGAGGTTAACGGTCAAACGCGCTAACCATTGGACCAATCGTATGCCTGTTTAATATGCTCCTTTTCCAAGATGGCCGCTCATGCAGTTGTGTGCAAACGGTTAGGAGAACTGGAGAAATTCGATGAAAGCATTTCAACCACACTTTGAGTAATGCTCGGGGTCAATCGTAGTGCGGGTACATTCGGTACTTGGTACTTGTAATTGAAAATAAATTGACTGCACTTCAAGCCCCACAGGAGAATGTTGCTGTGACGAAAAGGTACAGTGTACTTTAAATACATGTTAAATAATTATCACTTCTGGAGCACAATGGCATGCGCTTTTGCTTTAATTTATGTGGAAACGGTACATGTACATGTTATTGGTCAGGTATAAAGTTCCCGAAAATCTGCCTGAAATTTATTACCAGACTATGTATCATACAAGCACCTTTGGTGTTACTGCATGGCATCTACAGTGTACAAGTATGAGCAACCCATGCATCTGAAATGTCCATGGTCAATTAAGGTACTTTAGGGCTCATCAGTGGACAATTTTGCTCCCCGGCCATTTTTATCAGAAATTGTTATTTGGTTGCATGGGCATATCATGGTCAGCAGTCAGCTCTGAATATCTGTTTGCTGACTTTGCTCCCAATTTTTCAGTGTATAATCAGATATCGCCACTTGTTGATCACTGCATTAACTACCATTTCAAAATGGACTACATGTCCAATTTTCAGAATTGGACTACATATACATGTATACGTCCAATGGACAAGATTGGACTACATATGTCCATTGGACAAGATTGGACTACATACATGTACACGTATATCCAATGGACAGGATTGGACTACATATGTCCAATGGACAAGATTGGACTACATATGTAATACAATGGACAGGATTGGACTACATATATAATCCGATGGACAGAATTGGACTACATATGTAATCCAATGGACAGGATTGGACTACATGCATATGTCTAATGGACAGGATTGGACTACATAAGTCCAAGCCGACCTCTGAAAATTGACAGAAAGCAATTGAAAAAGCTATACCACAAACTTAACTAAATCAACTTTTAAATCAACGAATAACATAACCAATAGGGCTCAGTCACATACTTTTTATTGTTTGCAGTTCGTTATAGTAATACTTTAGAAAAATAGAATTACAACTACTTTTCTTCGCCTTTTTGATTTTGATCGAATTAAAAAGTAAAATCCATGTGTGCGCGTTGAACATATGTAGCTACCTGGCTCTGATAATTTTGTTATTCTTTCCCGCTAGTGATTATTCATGGAATTGAATGGGATGAACTATCTTGTAGTCATTATTACATATTATGGTCTTGGAGCGAGTTTTGGTGATATCAAGCAAACATCTCTCATAATGTAGTTTATTTGGCATTTCCTGGCGGTGAAATATTTCCACCTTCCACCACTAGATAGCGCTTAGTCGTAAAATGGAATCGTTCGACTAAGTGTCCTCTAGTTGATTGGTTCAATTCAATGCAGAACCAGTATATACATGTAGTTACATCTCGGGAACTTATTGATGTTCTAAAAAACGTTGGGTGTTTATCTGTCAATTTGCGCAAACTGTGATGATCATACATGCAATATGTTGATATAATTAGGGAGTTTTTATGAGACTTTCGACGCAGAGTTCACGAAATCGGAAGTAGTTCCCTAGGAATGCATAGTCATAACTCATTTATCTTACTTCGTTCTAAATTTGAATGGCTCGTTTCACGGCTCATTGCTGCCAGTATTCATACAGGAGGTAATATCACTCAAGGAGCATAATGCGTACACGTATTGAAATGCTAATTTCTTTAATCTTTCATCGGCACCCTTCGGGGATAGGGCCTGTAGGCACGAGGCACCCTTGCATTGTTGCTGATTTTCTTTGTTATGCTAATTCGTACTGATAATTACAAAAAGCTAATCTTGGCATCGGAGGTGCTAATTTGGAGCTTTTCGACCCCTGGATGCCCCTAGTGAGGCTTTAAAGAGGCACAAAACGCGGCGTATGATGGGATTTGTAACTAACAAGATCAATTTGTTTCACTTTGTCACATATTGTAGCTTGACGGTTAGATAATACCGGCAATATTTGACTACATCAGATACATGTATAAGCTATGACTACACTACAGCACAATCGTGTACAAGTATTACATGTAGTGTACAAGTTGCATATGTATAGAGAGGAAAAATATGATGATATGATTGATATTCGAACAACTTGTATTCATTAGAAGCTCTTGCAATGTAACTTGTAAGGTATGGAGCAATAACACAGAAGTATAACATTTTTAAACGAGCAACAGAAACACTTGTACTTATTACTCTATACATCTACAAGTATACTGTACAAAGCCGTATACCATTGAGGAAGAGGGCCCTGAAATTGTATATGGATGAAATTAATGTATGGCGATATTACAGATTATTATCGAACTACCTGGGCCCTATTCCACGAACGTGTACAAGTATTAGCATTAGTTTACACGTTGCACATGCACAGACTGTCAAAATATTGGCTTGAAGTATTGTGTTTCAAAAGTAAGATCCAATAACTTGTAATTATCAGTAAATCTTAATTACCATTCGTTTTAATGTACTTATAACTTCTACGGTACGGAGTAATAACACAAAGTGCAGAAAGTACGTACTTGTATTACACCACACACCTCTACAAGTACAACTCCATACCTTCGTGGAATAGTGCCCTGTATAACATTTTAAATAAGTCCATGCTTCAACTCCATGCTATAACTGAACCACTGGAGTTGGATTAAATGATACCTGTTTTAGCTAGCAGAATTTATCCTTTTTATTTGTTTTTGGTCTCATTTTGATTTACCCTGACCTAATCTAACAATGTACTGTTTAGTTCCCCATAACCCTGGCAATCACTGCCAGCCTAGGAGCGTGGTAATGAAGCCCACTTTCTGATAGTCCCTGCTCTAAATGTATGCAAAATACATGTAAATAGAACGATAAAAAAGTGGTTTGTTGTTCAATATGTTGACATTTGGAGCAGGGAGTATTCTAAAGTACACTCGGCATTTAATTTTCCACATACAACATATAGCTTTCATGTTGTGGACATGGACAGTACGCGGAACTTCAGACTGTCTGAATATCAAGTAAAAACAATGGATCTTGTCTACAACGACCATTCAGGGGTAGTTACTGGACCTAAACATGTGGTCGTACTTGACAGGTGGTTGTACTCGTTGGAATGCTAACAATTACTCAAAGCAGAGTTTTTGACATTTTTTTAATACGGAAATGCTACAAGTATTCGTGACCGTGGTAATACTGTATACAGACAATGTACAAGCTAAAACAAAACAAGCTAAAGCTAAAATTACATGTCTTTTATTGATTTATTTTTCGCATGAATTTCCGGTTTCTCAACTAGAAAAAAAGACACGGAAAAATGCGCTCATACACATGTACATGTAGGCCTTTTGAAAATATCATCATCATTAATTTTCAATAAAGATTTGCATGTACATGTATGTTTTACGTCTGATAAGGCCTCTTAATAGCAAAATAATTGTTGATCTTTTAATGATTAAGTGATACTTAATACAGTGAATATACATGTTTATCTTTTGATTTACGAAATATACATGTGTCATGTATGATTTCTCACTGAAATAGAACTTAGACTCTCAGCCTTCTCGCATTGCTTATTGCATCAACGGCTATAAAAAAGCTATTAATTAGCTTAATTAGCAGTTAAACGATAGCAAACTTAAAAACTGCAAAAAAAAATGCCACCCATGATACTAATTAGCTGATTAATGTCTTCTCGGAATTTCAAATTTTCGCTCATAAACCTACCCCGACAACGCGGAATTAAGTATCAACAAGAGACAAGTAGATAGAAAACAATAAATAAATTTTAAAAATTACCCCCCAAAAAAAGATTTAGGCCCTTCACGTTTATACAAGTATACACGTAAAGTAATCTGAATTGAATGTCTGGTAGGTGATTTTGGATCAGATGTTATTCAGAATTTCTTCAAAACATTCAATAAAATAACTATATTCAGGGTTCCCATAAAACCTAGGAATTCTGGGAAACCTGGAAAAGTCAGGGCATCAATCCAGAAGGTATTTCATATATCGATTTTGGCATTAAAAATCCAAATTAAAAAATGCACTAATATTTTTATGTCGTGTGAATTCCTTTATTATTCAGATTTAATAGTTATCATCATATTCAATGGTAGTATTGATTTACTTTATATTGGTTGATCGGAAAACTGGAAAGTTTAGGGAAAAATAAAAGTTAACCTGGAAAAGTCAGGGATTTTGTTACTAAAACTGTGGGAACCCTGGATATTTCGCTGTAATTAAACTGCCGTTTTCACAAAAATGAACTACAACAAAGTGAACTAAACAAAACATTCGTAAGTACCTTCCTGCAAAAAATTAAACTTCGAAAGAAGATTTTTGATAGTTATACAAATACAAATAAATGCAACTTACATTCCATAAAAGAATGAAAACGGAATTTTAACTCCCGCAAGAACACCATACAAAAACCTGCAACTGTGAAGAATTCCTCAACTTGAACTTTGCAAAAACCATCAATACTAACAGAAAAACCCAAATAGCATTCTGTCAAGTTGCATACTAGACAAAGACACGCATGGTAATAAGAACTGCATATAACGAGTTGCATTAACATGTACATGTACATGTTTTCTTCCTGGTTGACACCAATGGCGCTGTTGTCAAAGGTGTACAAAATCTTTACCACGGAAGTAGAAGCATTCCATTATCTTCACACAGTTAGTTATTGCAGACATACCGGTTCAGCTTGTGCTTGGCAAAGCGTCCTTCTCACCAACTCGTGGTAGAAATAACTTCTGAAAAAAAATTCATTGTACTTTCAAACGAGGTGGAAATACATTCATTATGTCGAGCTGTTAAAACGAAGGAGGAATTTGGGAATTTTACAGTCGAAATGCAGCGGGTGTATAAATAATGCATGATTCTTCAGCTTTTTTTATGGCGGATATGGTAACTAAACCCGTTCATGAATAATGGCGAACACATTGAATCGCCATTCGAGGGGATCTGGTTTCTTGGTTGAAATGGACCCTGACATTGGAATTGGTTGCACCCGAATAGTAATTTACTGGTATTTTATCCTCATTTTATAAATATGTAGTACCGAATGAGTTGGTTAAAATTTCCGGATCGAGTTTGAATAAACTGACAATACTTTATTTGTGGTCCCGACTCGAAAACTACATGTACATGTACTTCGCTTAGGTTCAGTGCTTCCCAAACATTTCCCTTCATTCCAAAAAAAAACTGCTTATCAGTTCGTACTTGTTAGTTGATACCCAAAACGCAAAGCAGAAAGGCTTTTTTCCCAATTCAGTAAACATACCGTATGCATGGTGTTATCAGCAAAAATGATTTTATTTGACCGTTTTAGGGTATTGGTACACTTACTTATGACTTCTTAATTTCTTACCCGACTTTTGTCCAATGTTGGGTGGATACATGGGCTTATTGAGATTCCCTGCATCCCAATTATGTAGAAATTGCCTATTAAGATCTATAATTTGTGGTCAGGATTTTCAAGTTCAGTGTGATCATTTCCAGATCTTCACTTATTGTTGACATTGTCGTTGACCAAATCTTTTTTCAATTTTATGAACAAATCTGATCATAATTAAATAATAATTTTTTAGCTCATAAAACTAATAATGAACCTGTGATACGACCCTTGGGGGGGGG
>JAQGAF010000961.1:0-37553 GCA_034687865.1 Kryphioiulus occultus | reverse complement strand
ACAAATTTGCAAACTTTGTAGAAACAAAGCCAACATTTAGATTATATTACTCCTTTACCACAGAGGGCCGTAATATGAACCAATAGAATCGCTTGTGCGATCCTGTAAATTGACTATTTCAATGTGAAATGGGTCAATGTTGTCGCTATACGGCACTAGGTGGCAGCATGGGGGAATACACGGTTAAATGCGTAGCTAGACAACGTGGCGCCACCCTGCTAGTTAACGTTACAACGCCACCAGACAAATTAAAATTTAGTAACGTAATTCGTTAGTTTGGACTGAAAATAAATTACAAATTCGAAATCTGATTGATGAAACGAAGCCTCGCTATACAAATTGTAGCGAATTAAAAGCCAATTTCATTCCCACCGTCGTATTTAAATTTACAAAAGCTGCAACGTTGTCCTCGCCATGTGCTTCCGTAGAGGTCGCAGAATGAGATCATGTAACGCTCATTGTGATTGGACGGTGGACGGGTCGTGATTTTCAGTACTCCTACCTTGTGCAAGTTCGGCCATGAAAGCCACGATGTCGATGTTACATTATGCTTCAACCTGACAGAAAATAGACCAAAAATGAGTTTTCTCGATATGGTAACTATCATTTCGTTGCTGCTTGGTATGGGTCGATAGTAATTGGGTTTGCATGGTCAGTTTTCCTCACAATTCATTTTCTTGTGGATGAAAAGAGGCCGGCATGGGCGCGTGCATGGTAAGGTCTGGGTGCCATTTTTTTGAATAAAGAAGGATATTGTCCCTTTTTTGCATTTTAAACTTCCCCGCATTCTTGTATTTGAGTGTTGAAACGAAATTAAACATTCCGTAGAATATGCCTGCAATGTATTGCGTCATTGTGTCAAAGTATTGCGTGAGAAATTTCTATATAAGCTGCGTATGTAGCTACCACATGGGTTCAGGCATATGCACGGGATAATGGCAGAGTGAAAGGACAATGCAGTAGTAAATATTGTTTAGTCCAAGTACAAATTACCACTCAGTTACCATTATGCGTTAATGATTACTACAGTTATAATTAGACTTGTTGGTTTTAATTAGGCTAGTTCATATGAACGGCTGGGTCGAAGCAACGAAGTAGGCTATCATATAGGCCTTTGAGATATGTACAAGAATAAAGTGTGGAGAAATTAGTACAGTTTAGGCCATTCATCTGAAGCATTGGAAATGTTAAAATCATAATGTGCTATAAATCTTGATGGTAATATGATGCACATTTTATGGGCACAGCAAATTGGGCAAGCAAGCTGATGAATATTAGAATTAGAGGACCAAGATAATACTTGTTAAAATTGCCTAACAATTAGAAGAAATGTGGCATTTAAAAGACTGCAGGCAGGAATGCAGTGCCTAGTTAGACCTCCTTCACAGATGCTGGAGGAATGTACCCATGGTGACTGAAGTGCTCATCTTTCAGTCATCTGGTTCTATCCTGTTTCTTAAATAACTTGTATCACTCACCTTGGTGACATTCCAGTTAACATCTCATTATGAAACATTCTAGACCCCTTGGTGAGACAGGTGATGCAGAATTTCAAACTGTTTCAACCTATTGTGAGAAGAGAAGTGCTTTATATACGAGTCGCGACCCTATAGTGTATGAAATCAAAGGCTTTCAAGTGGAATTTGTTATCGAGTCTAATTACTGATTTGAGTAACTCCATTTTTACAGCAGCTGGAGTTCTTCAACTTTGATTTGTTGTCGGACGATGAAGTGCAGAAAATAAGGAACTTGTTGAAGCAGCCATGTGCTGCAGTAGAGGTAGGAACACTCAGGTTGAATTTTACCATGAAGTAGGGGGAATGAGGTGCACCATTCCAAATTAGGCAAAGGCCAATTATTAAAGTTGTACCCAAATGGATTTTAAGGCGATTATCAAGAAACTTGGCTGCCTGTTCACAGGTCATATTTCATGATGGCCAATTTTTATTTTTACAAACAGCTGCCAGAGAACTATTTAGGCCTATGCGTGGTTGGCGAACAAGGTTTGTAAAGTCAATGCCATCGGGTTTATTGTTGTTTATTTTAATATACGGTGCCATTTCTAAACAGTTTCTTTCCTTATGATTCAGGCTATGACTTGCAAGATTACAAGGGCATGCTCGAGATGATTCCGGTGGAGTACACTGGTGCGGTGACAGTTGGGAGCCACTATTCACCGCACATCTCGCAAGCTCAGATATACACGATGACCACATCTGTCAATGGGACGAGTTACATCTCGACTGGCTATCCCATGACGACAAACGTGTACATGACAAAGGATTACCCAATGCCCAAAATGATGAATGGCATGGAGGTTGGAGATGGCGGCGCAACAGCAACGGTAGCCACAACCTGTGATGCTGTGCTGGATGGCATCACTGCATGCATTGCCAACAACCCAGCTGGCGGGGTTGTTGTCTCACCAAACATGTATGCTCCATGGAGCGGAATTTATCCTTGCGCTCAGTATGTTTTGCCACATGTCCCGACATTTTTCACGCCTATCGCACCGGTCCACCCATCAGCAATGAGGGCTACAGGACCCTCTGCTTCTGTGCGTGCTGATGCTTATCCCTCACAAGCAGTTCCCTCTCCATATGTGACTGTTTCTGCTATGCCACCAGTTACCGCCACCATGGCAGTACCAATGCCTGCAGTTCCAACAGGGATGGTGGCTGGTCCTCCACAAACTGTGATCGTTCCATCGGTAATGGCTGAAGAAAGTGCAGCTGCCATCATTTGTGCAAAAGAGGAAGAAACTTCAACTCTGGAGATGGCATCGACCACGATGGTTACTATAGATGCAGCTGTCATGTACAATGGTGAGCCAAGCCACCTGCAGGATGCTGGCCTACAGGGTTATGGGACACACTATGGGGATGACCACCCGGAAGAGGTATACGATTTGGAAGAGAATGCTACGATAGAAATGACTCTGGAAGATGCGCAGAATGGAACGGAATATTTGCCCTCTGATTCTGAAGAGCAAGAAACACAAGCTCTGCCAGCTGTTTCTGAACCAAATGTAACAACACCCAACTCTTGGACAACTAACAAATCTTGGGCCAGCCTCTTTAAGCCCTCATCTCCCGTTATCAACAAGTCATCTCCAGCAGCACCTGCCAGTATAAAAGTTAAACAACTGGTCGAATCCCCCAATGAGCCACCTTCAGTTAATGTTGAACAGCAATCAGCTGTTGGCCAAAATAAATCTTCGAATATTGAACCCACACCGTATATTCCAGAGACCACCAAGCCTGTTGTTATGGAAAAACCAAAGTTTCCCCAAAGCAATGGCTTCATGGAAACTAATCGAGATGACTTGCATCACTTGGGAGGTAACAAATTCAGAATGATTTCATCACATGGTTGACAGTTTTTTGTTGGTCGTTTGTATCAGCGCAACCAACTGAATATGCATTTTGGGAATTGTCTCATCTTGTTATCTAGTTTCCCCTTGTTAATTCTAGGAAATAAAGTAGGAGTTAAAATGCAAGATTGTTTTTCTTATGGGACTCTGCTCACCATAGAATTACTTCAGGACACCATATCAATTTTTCAGGCTAAGCTATATTAACAATGGCAGTGTTGGATCGCACCATATTCTTTGAATATTAGATAACTGCGCTTCTATGTTGCCATCGATTCTATGATGCACCCCGTTTTTAATGAGGTTCATCATAGCATCAGTGAAATATTGCATGTGCCTGGTATAAACAATCATAACATTGTTTCACAACAACAAACTGTCATCCCAATTGTCCATCTTTGTTATCGTATAACACTTTACACTGTAACTGTTTCATTTGTGATTTCTTTGCGAGAAAAGAAGTTTTAAGCGTCATGCAGCTGGATAATAGACACGTGAATTTCTTACCTCGAGGTTTATCCAACAAAGGCAATTGGTGCTACATCAACTCTGTATCCTTTTATGATATGATTTCAGAATGTTTTTTGGCCACACGTGGAGGATGCACTTTCATCCTACAAAGAATGAGTTTTGAGTTTTTAAAATTGTTAAAATTTCTTCGTCATCAATATAAGTCAATTGATATTACATTCTTTTACCCTAAATTATGAATCAATTTATGATAGCGACCCGACTTCCTTAATTGTAATCAATTGTAGACATTACAAGCATTGTTAGCTTGTCCACCATTTTACAACTTGCTATCGAAGTTGCCGACAATCCCTGGTCTTAAACATGGCTCGTCATCCACGCCCATAATGGATAGCATGTAGGAATTTAGTATATTGAACCATTTTGATTGGTTGTAATGTTTCAATGTGTAATCTTGTGTAATGTTTGCAGGGTTGAATTTGTGCATGAATTTCTTCCAACTACTCCTCAGAAAATTCAGGGTAGGTGCAAAAATTATCATGTCACCCCTATTTGGCAATAAGTGTAAATTTTAACAAAGCTCTCTGTAGTAGCAAACTTCAACACCCGTAAGAAGGAAGATGCTGCAAACTTGAATATAGGGTCCCAGTTTGAACCAGTTTACATCTATGAAATGTTAAGTCGCTTGCGATTGAATGCGTTTGAAGGGCGCCAGGAGGATACGGAGGAGTTTCTCAGCTGTCTACTGAATGGATTACACGAGGAAATGCTAGCAGCTTTAAATAACGTAGAAAGCAAATGTATTGAAGCAAATTCACTCGAAAATTTAAATTCACACTATAACTTTTAGTACGCAAAGACTTATTCTAAATATATTTGTCAGATAACAATGGGGCTGCAATTGCCACAAATGGGAATTTGGAAGAGCATTTAGATGACGAAGAAGATGAAGCTTGGAAAGTGATTGAAAAGCGAAATAAATCCTCGGTTACCAGAACGGTATGCTTGATTCCACCGATTACGACATCTTTGATTCAAAGTTAACGGGTTTTTTATCCAATTTCTTTCTCGCTAGACTGACTTTCAAACGTCACCTGTATCGGATATATTTTGCGGTCGCATTCGGTCAGCTCTGCATGCAGTTTCGAAATCGAGTGCCACGCTACAGCCATTTTTTACCTTACAATTAGATATTCAAGTAAAAGATACAGCACGATTCCTCAAATATCAGCTTATTTTTTTTTTTTTTTTGTAATTTGTAATTTTTTTGTAATTTTAGTCGGAGGATGTTCGATCTGTGAAAGAGGCATTGCAGAGATTAGTAATCAAGGAATCTCTGCAAGGCTATCATTGTTCAAAAACTAAGCAAGAAGTCGCTGCATCGCGTCAAATTACGCTCGAAGAGTTGCCTCCAATTCTCATTCTTCATTTGAAAAGATTCGTCTATGACAAAGATGGAGGTGGTCAAAAACTTTCCAAGAAAATTGACTTTTCCATTGATTTGGATATCAGTAAAGGTAAACTATTTGGCAATGGCGTTTGGAGGAATTATGCCTTTCTTCTGTGAAATGTTACTATAAGTCATCTCCATTGCATTTTTTTCAGAATTACTATCACCTACCGTGAAAGCTAAGCTCATGGTGAAACAGAGAAGCTACAAGCTTATTGCAGGTAATGATTCTACTACAAATTCTAATGTTTGTAAGACATGTGGATGCTCTTATTAGAAAACTGAAACCTTGAGGATTTTTGTTTTTCCAGTTGTTTATCACTGCGGCGGTGAAGCTGCAAAAGGACATTATGTAGCCGATGTGTATCACCATGGCTTCAGTGCATGGCTTCGAACGGATGATTCGCGAGTGCTGCCAATTACAGAAGTGAAAGTGCTAAACCACCCTGCAAATATGGTGCCCTACCTACTATTTTACCGTCGCCAGGACACCATTCAATTTTTGGCAGTTAACAAAAAGTGATGACTCCTGCTTCCGGTTGTAACCCTCTCAACGCCCCCTCTCATATAAAAGCCGAAATAGGATGGAAAATTTGCATATTGTGATAAAGAAGCAACTTACGGGGTTGACTGTATTGCAGATTTGAGACTTGTTCAAACGATTTAAGTGTTCACGGTGTGGATGCTAATTGCGACGTTAATAACACCACTTCGGGTGTGACTGTTAACGAAAACAAATGGATTTCACAAACAAGTTATAAAGTTAAAAAAAATAGCAACTTAGCGAAGACTGTTACTCACCATAGAAACAAAATAACGATACCTCATCTTGCACAGTGAGAGGGTAATGTGGATACTCAAGAAGAAATTGGCTCTTCTTTGCCTTAGGGGACTTCCTCGTTTTGTAGAAATAATTGCTGGATGACAAAAAGGTGCGCTGGCTTGTATTAAGGTCTAGCAATATTTTCAGTTTGCCATAACTAACAAATAACCTTTGCCCGTTTGAAGAACTTGTTTCTATGAAATACCGAGGCGCTATCAAGTGCTAGGATGGGTTATTTGTTCGTTCTTTTGTTTACTTTTGTTTTGCATTTCACTCAGGTTGTCTTATGCCTGAGTCGAGCATTTGAATGCTCTAACAATTTTGAGCCTATCAATTTTGAGCCTGTTTGTATGTAAACTGTGTTGCCATTTATTGGGATTGAAATTTTAGTCATGTTCTTCCAATGTATGTCATCTCACAAAGTTTGGATTCTGGGTACTTTGCAAAGATGTAAATTATCAGCAAATCAAAACTTATGCAGCAATGGTCGAGTGTGTCATTATGTTAAAGTGTAGGAGAAATCCAACGTTTACTAAACAAGTTTTTGTATTAAAGTTCAGTGACAAATTATAGGATACATAATTAATGCTAACTAGGCAGGAAGACTTGTCTCATAATTCTAATGCAATTGTGGTAATTGGAATTTATACAGTAAAAGTGGCAACCAAACTGGATAATTTATCAATGATGAGATGTTGAATCTCCTACACTAAACTATTCACTGATAGTTATTTTTTATCTTTAATGGAGAAGTTACAAATACAAATTGACTATATTTAGGTGTAATGGTTTGGGGAAAATGTATAGATATGACAACTTCTTTCAATTTTGCAACTAGGTTTTTCACAATAGCAACAAATGCACAGGGAAAAAATAAAGAAAAGGCAATCTAGTAGTGTGCTGCCATTTTTCATGCATTTCCTTTCTTCTGTCCCTTTAGCTCTTGCTTATGTAGAAATGTACAACTTTGCCTCTTGCAAGAAGTGTAGTCTTGGCCTTCCCTCACAACTCTTATTCACATTGATGGAAATCCATAAAGGAGTAAATTATTTTAAATTTACGTGTTGCTTTATCAGTACATATGCATTGTGTACAGTTCGTTAATTTTGCATTCTTAATCATGTACGATTCGAGAGTTTTTTACTGACAAATTTAACTGCATCATGGAGTAATGGTATTGCAAACCCTGGTAAAGTGTATGCCTTGTTGACGTAATATGATACATTTACTATAATTTTTCATGCCATGCAAATGTGATGACAAGGAGTGTTAACATTTTCAATTTAATAGGTTAATGATTGTTGAAGTTTAATGCTACAGTTATATATGAAAATGTGGGCGTGTGATAGTTTTTTGTGACTGCAAATAAACTTAGCATCTACTTTATACTTAATGCTGAACTGCCTACAATTGTAAAATACCAGAAGATTAAATGGTGTTTTTATTATTAAAACTGTTTGCATCGAACAGATTACAATTATGTGACTTTTTTTTAAGTTGTTGGTTAACTGTGAAACTTGTCCTAACTTTTCATAAAATAATTTCTGCACGAACAGCAGTAATTTTCCTGTGTATGTAGACTAGAAAACACGCATATTTATAATGTTGATATTCCTAATTTATCAATCAGCTCAAAAAAATGTCGAGAATCCTCAACAAATAAATAATTTCGGGTCTATGATTCAGTAACATACTTTGATTAAATAAAATTCCAATGATTTTCCCCAAATTTCTAAATTACAATATTTCTGCTTAAAATATATTTTCAAATTTCCCACATTTAATTCAGCTGACTTGCACAAGCGCCTCATCGGCCACGTATTTGCTACTCCTACTGGCTTTCTGTACTGTCTTGAATATGATTTACTCTACAAAATTTACTTCATTTTTACTCGAATCGTTTATACATTTTTCGAGAAAACAATTGCCAACAGGCCGTCAGCATGCATTCTTATGGGCAAGTCAATTTTAAATACATGTACCTTGAAATAAAGCTTTGGGCATAGGAGTAATATAACAGCTAATCTAATTTATGTTGTCCTTATGAATACTCATTTTATGTGGATGTGTTGCAGCAGAAGAAATATCCAGTTTTACAAAGATTTGGCACAGTTTTTGTTGGAATGCTTTCAACATCAGCAGTTTCTCTGGCAGCTTTTAGACCAATGTTAGCATTTACAAAACCCTCAAAACCTGAGCAAGGCAAGTGTTTGAGAAATATTCGCAAATTAAAAAATTTCCATTATCAAAAACATGTTTTCGTAATGTTGGGGGATATTGCTAATATAGTTTTTTTTTATAATTTATGCAATGTATGTATACACTTGTAATACTTCCTTTTGTTACTTTCACAAATGATTTTCTCAATGCTATAATTGTTATCTTCCAGTCATTGATCCGATACATTTAATAGTGGAGCGAGCAGATGCTCTCTATGATCAAGTTAAATATGAAGAGATGTACACTCTCCTTATGCAGTATAAGGTGATTGATTTACATTACTACAATCACTATAAGAAATAGCAACTATTGCCTAAGTCTTCATAGATCCTGTACGAAATTGCTTATGCATTCTTGCAGTACCGTACCCAAGGGAACGGGGGGGGGGGGCTGAGGGGGCTGCAGCCCCTCCCGAAATTTTTACTTTTTGGTAGTAATTTTCGCTACACAAAAACAAAATTCAGATATTTTTTCATAGGAGATGTGGTTCAGCACCCTCCAAAATACAATTCTGCTTACGGATTGCATTCTTGTCTAACTAATTTTTATATATTGCACCCCGCCCCCATTTCGGTAGTCACACAGCTCATAATGTTTTAATTTTCAAGACAGGCACGTTTATAAATAGTTGTTTGAAAAAGATTTAAAATAACCTTCATTAAATTGTTCAACTCGTGAGAAAATAACTTTCTGAAATTCAAGAAAATTCTGAAAACTGTTTTTTTAACTATCCATTTAAAAATTATTTACAGGACGAAAACAATGATGAATTATTGTGGAGATTAGCTAGGGCAACATTTGAGAAGTCCAAACTTGAAGCATCAAAAGATGTAAAGGTAGAACTGTTAAAGCAAGCCAAGGAGTGTGTATACCGGGCACTTAGCATCAATGAAGCAAATTTTGCATCGCATAAGGTACAGGTTGTCCCGCTAAGAACAGCTGCACTACAGAAATAGCCATATAATCAATTTGAAATTCCTGTTTACTTTTTTAGTGGGCCTCTATACTTGTGGTTGAACTGGCAGAACATGAGGGAACAAAAGCTAAAATAATGCAATCTATTGTGTCAAAGGAGCATATGTTGGCAAGTTAAATATGAATATAAATGCAAAATATAGAGGGAAAATGGCAATATTTTAATATATTAAAATTAAAACCTTTTAGCGAGCCCATGCTTTGAATCCTATGGATGGCACAACTTTGTATTTGTTAGGGGTATGGTAAGTTCAAATTGCGCAGAAATCGACTATTATTGAAATGCATGATTAGATTTCTATATTGTAAATAATTTTGTTCAGGTGTTTTACATTTGCAGATTTGTCATGGCATCAGCGTAAATTAGCAGGAGTTATATTTGCAACACCACCATCATCATCTTATGAAGAGGTAAAATAAATTTGCAGTGTTATTTTCCATTATTTCTATAAATCATTTTTAAATTCTACATGGTAGAACCTTGGTTACCCGACAGACACTAGACCAGAGCATTGTCGTTTAATCGAGTTCCATAGGAAATATCGGATAATCGAAATCATTAGTTATATAATAGTCGTCTCCATTTGGCACTGATTCTAGCTGCAAAAATAAGTGGCAGATTTATGAGACGTCAAAACCCTTGAGGGAAAGCTGAATACTTTGAAAGATTAGATTCTTGGAAAGATAAATTCTCGGAATTTTTACTATTGTCTGTCTGGAGAGGGGCTGCCTGTTTAGCCGATTGTAGGTTAACAGGGGTTCTACTGTATTACAAAATCTCGTCTCATCTGAAAAGTTTGGCAGATCAAATCACATTCATATAAATTTTCCATTTGTGTAGGCCCTGACTTACTTTAAAAAGGCAGAAGAAGGTAAGGTATACTCATTATGAAATATATTGAAGTACTATGTACCGAGTATCACTTGTTATTTTAACTTCTTTTATAGTTGAGCCTAACTTCTATAGTATGAACTTGCTGATGCTGGGAAAAAGCTACCTTAAGCTTAACAACAAAGAAATGGCAAGAAAATACCTGACAAAGGCGTGTGATTATCCTCAGAAGACAGATGAAGATAAACAGGTGAATAGACTTGCTCATAACCTTGTAGTATCATGAATATGCTTTTCATATTTCATTCAATCTATTTCTTCTTTGCTAGGCTCATCTGGAGGCAACACAGCTTTTGAAGAACCTGAATTAAATCAATAATTTCAACATGGCTTCTAGGAACTTGGGGGAAACATACTGATAAAATCATTGTAAATTTCATATTAATTAAAATCACCTACTTTTTATAATTTCATGATAAAGATAAAATCAAATTAGGTACAGGTAATAAATTATTATAATTGTAATAAAATAATATGCATGCAAGTAATTTAAACAAATTAGCTGCCTTCATTTCTGTTACTTTAAATTCTTTGTCACATTTTAATTTTATGGCTGTTAGGCTGATGCTACAAATTAATTTGACGTTCAATTTTACGTTGACAAATAGCAAATAATTATCCATGACGGGTTACCTGTCATAGGTCTATCTTTGTACAGCATCAGATGTAATCTGTTCTACTTTCTAATGGCGCCTTCTTGGAAAAACTTGTCACAAATCAAGTGGCACAGCTTCAGGATAACTTGAGAATATGAGCAATTTAATAGATCTATACAATTGTAAATTTTGTATTAAAATAACCCATCTTAGTAATGCCGCATTTGGGACAACGCCTAATGTGGTATCACTTAGTTATAATTAGTAAAAAATATCGGTTGGAATTACAGAATTTTTTTTTTTTTTTTTTGCGCAAATATGATGTCGTTATCTGTTAGCAGTAACTTTGCTTTCGGCATTTTTGAATAGGACATTCCAAGATAATTTTTTATTTGTTATGATTAAAGTTTTGATTTTCGCTGCATAAAATTGGCAATGGCATTAGCACATTCATCGGATTGCCAGCGTTGTACGAGTAACTTACATTCCTCATCATTTGCTTTATGAAGAGTTTCACGGAGCTTGCCTTTAGTTACTTCTTTTGACAGAAGCAGAGACTAGAAAATTTAAAAATAAAAATTAATATCATTAGCATATTTAAAAGACAGCAGACTTTTTACATTAATTTTTTAATTTTCTTTCTAATTATCCCCACCAGAGTTAGAACAAATCTTACATTGGGTGGCAAAGAAGCTATGTATTTCACTCTTTCCCATGCATCCTTCTGGAATGAGCTGGCAGGAAACACCTTTGTAACAAGCCCTACATCTTCAGCTTCTTTAGCAGTCAGTTTTGTGTTGAAAAGCAGCATTTCATTAGCCTTGAGAGGACCCATCATTTGAGGAAAAGTGTGTGTGGAACATCCTTCGGGTGACTGTCCCAGGATAGTGAAAGGTGTGTGAAACGTTGCCTAAAATCAAATACTATAATGTAAACATTTTCATTTCTTGATGAAACCCAAGGAAAAATGTTTCAATGTGCTACAACTTGCTTTATCACTCGCTAATACAGCGTCAAACATCCCCAACACAGTGACAGATATTCCGACAGCAGGACCATTAACGAGTGAAATTAATATCTTCGGAAAATCAATGAAACTAGCCACGTACTTTCTGCAAATGATGAAGAAAAGATTTTGAAACAGATTTTTACTCAAGTTGCTGAAAATTTTAAGATATCTTTCATTTTTACAAATTGCCGAACATTTATGGAGCAAGAATCTGCAATTTAGCAAAAACTTGCTTTCCGATGCTTCGGTCATACAGGGATTTTAATTGCGACTGTCCCACTTATAGCTTTCCTCGCTGATTATTCTATTAGCAACGAATTCGAATTAATTCGAGCAGTAGGCCTATTTATCTTAATTATAAATGCCTCGATTACGTCAGTTATGGACATGCTCGTATTTGACAAATGAAGTATAGTACATGTATCGAGAAGCTAAAAAGGCAATGATTTGCTTTAGAAGGTCACAATAGAAGGATATGCCTTTAGTAGCATTTGTCTAGGTTTATTTTCAATTTAAAATCATTTCCTGTTGCATTGGAATTGAAATTAAACCTATCGTGCATTATCTTATCAATAGGCCTATATCACTTGATTACGAACAAATTGTTTGTCTGTTTGTTTGTAAGAATGTTAACCTTGGCCTATTTGGGCGCATGAGGGCCTATCATCAACACCAGGGGGCAGACATTCCACCTGGAAATTTTGCCTACAGTGGTGAATATGCCCCCTGCGGGATCTTTAACCAGCGAAGAGCAATGGGGATCCACACGGCACCACGGGACTCTGATCCGCGGACCTCGACCGGGAGTGAACCCCTGAGTCGAGAGGCCAGTGTGCTACCTCTCGACCACCAGCGCCAGCTTTCGAACAAATCTTTACTAATCTGCAATTAACTTGAAAGATGTTAACCCAGGATAATTCCACAATGTTTAAACTGTATTACTTACTTCAGAACGTCTCCTCCTTTCTGGGCCATTGCATCCATGCTCAGTCCAGATGAAACCATAGCCATAAAATTATTTAAATCATTTCCGCTGCAGTAGTAGTCACCAGCACCTAAATGTAAAAAACATAGCGAAATATTTTCACAATAAAACTACATAATTACATTGCCTTTTTAAAATTACTAAAAGTTAAAATAACTAATACCTGTTATTACTGCCACAACAGTCTTAGGGTCTTTTTCAGCTTCCTTGAGTGCTTGGCCGAGTTCTTCATACATCTATTAACATCAGGTATACATCAGATAAACGTTCAACAACTAATGAAATTTTCGGCTCGTCAAGGAATCTTGATTTTACCTCCAAATTTATAGCATTCATTTTGGTAGGCCGATTTAATAATATTGTTTTCACTGGACCTTCCTGTGTAACTTTCAACATCTTATAATCTCCCGTAGGGACAGCATCGTTAGAAGCGTTCGTCCCACCTTCAGCCGATGCCAGGTTCTTCACTATTTTAACATATTCTTGCTGAGCCTCGTCCTATATCAAAATAATCAAACGTTAACTTTACAAATAATAACGCGTCATAAATGCAAGAAATGACAGAAATGCAAAGGCTTACTTTTGACATTTCTCCTAATGCACTCCACGCAGACCACTTTGCACGACCAACTAAGTCAAAAACTCCAGGTTGTTTTACAGTGCACTTGCCCGTTGTTGCCTGAAAATACATTTTGAAACTGAATGAAATGCCAATATACAGTAAGGCAAACAAGGTGTTCCAGTTCAAGTAAAAAATTTCAAGAAGTAGTTCCCCTTACAGTATATTTACCTGCTTAAACAACGCGTATATTTGTAACTTGGTGTCGTTACTTTGGTCGTTTTGCAGAGTATTCAGTTGATTTTTAGCTTCTTCGAATTGCTGGGCAAGGCCACTGGCATGCCTCACAAGAGGTAGAAGTTTGTAATTGTCTAAACGAAGTCTTTAAAAAACAGAAAAGCGATTGGATTACACGTACAATTTTAATAGTACTGGACGAAATACATATACATGTAGATAAGCTGTTGTTGTCATGGTATCTGCAGATTGAGCCTAGGACGCAAAATGATATTGCACAAACGTGGGACATCATGAACATGAAACGTTCACCACATGCTTCGGCAACAATCTAACGCATCCTAAAGTAATAAAATGAGAAAAACTAAGGGAATACTTACTTATTATTAACGTGTTTCCAATCATTTCGCAGACCACGTAAACTCGCACGAAGAAAGGTCAGCGCCATCGTTCGCAGCAAGGAGCTTCGTGATTGGCTGAGAATTACTATACCAGCTTTCGGCCTTTAAATCCTTTATTCAGCATAAAGAACTTGGCTTTTTTTTCTAATATTTACTTCTTAATTCCTGTAAGTATATACGGCGTTGCTAGTCATTACAGATTCTTGATTATTTTTATAAGTACTAGACAAACAACGAACACGCCGAAGTTTTATAGCAGGTACCAAAAATGGCTAGCCCTGCATGCGTACATGCATATTCTATCTCACCATGATGACACACAGCAATTTTAATTTTCATGCAGTTATATGACTTATTATTAATTTAGTATTTATTTAAAAAGTTTCTTTTTTCCCCGCATTGACAGGGAAATATTATTTAGGTCACGGAAAATAAGCTAGCCGTACATTTCTCTAAATACTGCCCTATTTTGTACATATTTTCTAGGTATGGAAAATAACTTGTCCCACAGCATGGTATTTTATTCTGGAATTTTGTTCTTTCGAGAGATGATTAAAAGCCTAAGTTGCTCGGTCGAGTTAATTAAGGTATAGTACAGCGTGCAGGCTAGCTGTGTGTATTTTTAAGCAAAAATATATGATTCAGAAATGAAGTTTCTTATTTGATTTTAAAGTTGAGATTGCAAAGTCGAGATAGACATGTTGGGGAAGCTGAAAGGAAACACTAAAGCTGGAAATATTGGCCAACGTGCCAGCATTGAAGAAAAAGGAGACGTCAAAAGTGAAAAAAGGAAAATTTCGGAAAAAATGTCAAGTGAGACTGCAGCGATAATGATGAAAGTAGGAGAAAAACCCCAGAGGACTCCTTCAGGAACTTCAAATGCAACCATATCTGCGGAAAGTATCAGTGCGTTTTACGGAAAAACTTTTAGGGATAAGAATTCCGAATTATTGGCTGTGGATAATAGAGTCGACTTGTTTGAAGATGTTCTGCCAACAGATAGCGATATAGTAAACTGTGAACTACGTTATACTGTTCACAGCAATATCAAAATGGAAAGTGACCCTAACTTTGGAATTTCTCCAACTTTAAGTACTCACGAGCCAAAATTGAAACTGCTCAAACCTGGAAAGGCGAAACAGAGGACGATCGAAGAGAAAAAACATTGCGAGCCTAAACCTAGTGTAAGGGCAAATGTTATTAAAAAGACAACTTATGCCAAACCATGCAGGATCAGAAAGCTTCCCGCAAAACTCACCGATTCTACGATAGATTCTGCAAAGCCCCTTGTGGACGTTATTCAGCCCCAAATCGAAGATGGACCCAAGTCTTCGGCAGTTAACACTCCGTTAATTGACGCATTAAATGCATCCAATTTGGCAGAAATTCTGAACAAAAGCTTTGTTAAAAAAGTCGCGAATGTGGAGAAAACTGTAGAAAAATTATCCAATGGACCACTCGTAAATGGCATGCCTAATGGACAAACTGAAGATCAAGAAAGTAAAAATTTGAAGATAACTATGACTAAAGTTGGTGAAGGCGTTTGGGAACAGGTGTTGAAAACAAATATAAAAAAGCGACGTTATAATTCGTGGAAAATGGGAAAATTACAGAAAACCAGGAAGAAGCGAAAAATAGAACAAACTGATCACGACTATACTCCAAGTTATACTCCACCAGCCGCTCAAAGTCAAAGTTCACGCACGGATCTGGTTGTTAAAAGTTCACCATCTCGACGCAGGACTACACCAAACAGATTAAAAGATTGTGTAGAAGTGCCACCTAGCCCTTCTAAGACATGTTTCACGTCTGCCTTAGATCCACAAATGCCTTCGCCGCTAAAACGTGATCAAGTTGAAGATGATCTGGTATTACCTTTGAAAACGCCAAAAGTTACGACCAAAAGCTCGAAGAAACTGATGAAAATAGAAGCGGAGAATCTCTTAAAAATGTCTTCTAAAACAGTTGCCAAAGTTAACTTATCAACGCCAGGTTCTCAAACTCAACCTTTGCCCAGGGTATTGGCTCGTAAAGGGAGTGAACCTGTCAAAAGACCGAGGACGTACAAAAAAAGAGCCACTTCAAAAGTTGTCTCCGTAAACCATTTGAAAACAGAACTGACCACCATCCCAGATTCTTCGGATTCTTCCAAAACAGCGCCAGTGGATCTGGTGCCAGGCAATATTGATGAAAATGATCAGAAAAAAAGTCCTTCAAAAGGAATGAAAGTGAAAAAAGGCAGTGTTGTTGAAGAGAAGAAAACCCAAAAGAAAACCATTAAAACTAGTGCAAAAACAACTTTGATAAAAGATAAAACTTCTCTCAAAGCAAAAGCTCGTGCAATGCAGAAAACTGCTAAAGTAAACACCAAGGTTGCGAAGTTAACGGCAAAGGCAAAAGCCATTCGTCTTCAGATTAAGGCAGAAAAGAAGAAAGGGCAGACTGTGTGTAAGGCAAACGCAAAAGAGATTTTGGAGAAGAGGAAAGCAGCTATAAATGGAAATCCTCCAGGTGATGAAATTACTACTTCAACATCATGTGAAATGCCGACTGTGGCCAACACCTCCCCGAGGAAGATGAGTTTAATAAGCCAATTAAAGAAGAAAACTGTTAATGCAAGCATGGAAGTGTCGAACAGCAATACATTTCTTACAATGCCAGATCTCAAAAAAGCCCATTCAGCATCATCGTCGATCTCGACAGTTTCATCTCAGCCCTGTGAAAACTCCGAAGCAGTGCCGAAGGGTCGAGGGCGTCCACGATCACTCACACCTCGTATAAAGCAGAGAACAATTCGATTCTCTAGAAATGGCATTCGGATTGGTCGTCCACCAAAAATTGCAGGTAAAACAAAAGTTTCTTGATTCGTTATTAGCATGATATACTCTCATGACAATGCAGGAATGTATGACTAAGCTTTTTTTTTTTAAAAATGTAGTCAGGATAACAATTTCTTTAAGCAATTACGGTACATGCTTGACTGAGTTTTATTCGTTTAAAATGTTACGTACTTCTCAGATGGGATTAATGAGGAATCCAGCTTGGTGGGATCACAAATCCAGTTGTTGCAAACTGTGGCAAACTGTTTCTCTTCCACCGATTCATGTATTATGGATAAAGCAAAAAACATTACGAGTCCGCCTGGCCATTTGCTTCCAAAAAATCGCTCAAATAAAATACGTAGCCGTTTGCCCCAATCAAATGCTCAGTCGGCTAATGATGCACTGGTATCTGGTCCAAGGGCACCAGTTCCAATGTCCTCCTATGCCTTCATACCACAATCATCTTTGATCACTAACAACCCAAAAAGAAGTAGCATCCGACAAACTGAGTGTGCCTTCCGTTACCGAGAGATAGCGGTCAAAAAGCAGGACAATTTCATCCAGATCGTATTGATGACCAGCACGAGGGTGAAAAACGGACTTAATTGTCAGGTTGGTGAATAATCTGATAGCATACCTATCTTGAAAATTGCAATTTTGAAGTAAAAAAACATTGCTGATATTAGGTTATGCATGAGTTAAGCATGGCCCTCTCAGCAGCGAAGACTGATCCGAAGTGCAGTCTCGTGGTGGTGAATGGGACAGGAAGCGTGTTCTGTTCTGGCGTCGATCTCATTTCATTATCAATGGACTTGGGACAAGCCACGGCGGAGAAAACGTCAACTGCTATAAGGTATTCCCTGTTTAAATACTGAAATACCTGACCTACGTGTTTTGCGGGTATGGGACTATGGGTTCATTGCCATTATGTGTTTATCCATTTCCAACAGAGATTTTTGCAAGGCACTATTTACGTTTCCAAAGCCTCTCGTCGCAGCTGTGAATGGAGCTGCGGTGGGCCTAGGAGTAACTTTTCTGCCTTTTTTTGATTTGGTGTACGCCTCTGATAAAGCAACATTTTACACCCCTTACTGTAAGCTGGGGCAGATTCCAGAGGGTGGAGCTACGTTTACTTTACCCTCCATAATGGGTTATGCGAGGGTATGTTGTGCCTTATTTACGGCTGGGTTTTACGAGCAAAAGACAATTTTGTAATGCCACCTCTGCATTTCAGGCAAATGCTCTTTTGCTCGAAGGACGACGCATTACAGCTACTGAAGCATATGACAATGGGCTGATTTCACAAGTTCTTTGGCCCGCAACTTTTATGGAAGAAGTCATTCCTAGAGTTCAAGCTTTGGCAAACCGACCTTTGCAGGTAATTTGGTTTGGCAACCTCACTAATATTGCAACTGTTATAATTTCTGTACCATATACTAATTCGAACAACACAACACATACATGTACAAGGACATGTCTGTACCACAAATTCAATTTGAATTAGTCTAGGTACAAAAATTATAAAATTTACTGCAAACTGTATTCTTTACATCTAATTGGAGTTAACTGCATTTTTAACTTTTTCTTAAAAAAAACAGGCAATGGAATCGACAAAGGCTCTAGTACGTTACCATGAACAAAGCAAGTTGGAGGTGACTTTGGATACAGAATGCCGTGTCCTGCTGCAGCAGTGGTCGTCTGACGAATGTCGTACGGCCATCAGGGATTTCTTGACTTCAGAGGAAGTGGTCTGAATGGCTGTCAACAAAGAAAAGATGCATGAGGTCATTTTAAAATCAGTTCATTTATTATAGGTATACCCTATATCTGCCACAATGCACTGGGCAGAAAAAAAATAACATTGAAGTGTATTTCAAACATTTTTTTCAAGGTGCATGATGGTTATTTGAATTTCTGTGATCATTCAGCACAGTAATAGTGTTGAATTCCTTTTGACGATAAGTAAAACAATTGCAAAATTATATTGAGGCATGGCTTAATTTTTCTTCCAAAAAATTCAATTAATGAATTTTTATGTTAATTCTTTTGTCACTCAGTTTTGCTCTTACACGAATATACAAGGTGTACATCGATTATTGTTATTTTAATAACAATATAAAAAAGAACAATAAACTTTTGATATAAATTGAATTGTAAATGACAACAGCTGTGTAGAAATGTTGATTTTCACAATAAAATTGTATGCAGGCCTTTTGACTACAGTTGCTCCAATTAGTAGAAACAATCACACGCTAGTTCGTCTTAGAAAAGGATGAGGTATGGGAGGGAAAAAACCTTCAATGCAGTACTATTCAAAGCACTTTTGTCAAAATGGGTGAACCGTCAAAATGACCAGTTATTTTTTTGGCTAACTAGTATAAAAGTTACATCACAGATAAACATGTATATATGTATACCAATATGAAGGTATAAACTGGACCACAATAACTATTCAGTAGCAAATAAAATTTTCATCGATTTAAAAAAAAAACATTCTGGTTGTGTAAAATTAGCCAAGTTTTTTCAAATTTGTCTAGTGGGCCTATTATATATGGCCCCATACATGCTATTTTTAAATAGAGCTTACAAATCAATATAAATGTTGGCAACTTGGCAAAAAATAGGCGTTTACCAACAATGTCTAGTTTCTTGAATCCCAACCTTAAAACGCCCTGGAATAAATATCATATGAATTCTGCACTTATCAAAAATGTTAACATTGAACATGTTTTCAAATGGCCACTGGACCCGTGTTCACATTTTATAAATAGGATAGGAGTATTATACTATTGGTTGATCACAAAAATACATCTCCCCAACAGCAACTTGCACCCTTCCCCCACAAGATTTAGATATACAATAGTGCCACCAACACCGAGCTTTAAAAAGTATAGCAAATGACAAGTAGCGGTTCTGGTAAAACTACACTACTCGGCACCATGCAGGTAACTCTGAATATTATGAAAGCGTGTTAATAAAAAAACGAAATATATGCCACTTCAACTAGTGTCTCAGGACACTGATTGGCATGCCCTAGCACCTTTTTCGTACTTAAAGGTCAAAGATCTTTCCAGATAGTCAGGAGACAGGAGGTATGGCGCCAGCACTTCGTCAGTTGTCCTCGATTATTTATTAAAAAAATGGATGTATTTTTGAAAAACGGAAAACTCACGGTCAACCTCCAGAAATATATTTCAAGTTGATTTATTTGGAATATTCATTTTTTGTCTGTTCAGAACAACTTCTTCATTCTGTTTTGGGGACGATATACGATTAGTAGTGAGACAACTTCTGATAGCACCGTTAGCCAATTCACTTAAAAAGCTCGTTTCTTTGGTCAGCCAATACAATTTCGCAAATCCATGTTCCAAAACCAAAACCATGCACCACGTGTTCAGAGTTCGTAAACAGTTTTTGTAGCGGAACGGGCGGATCGAGTGTCTCGCTGCCCGCCACCATCTCGATTCCTCTGCGGCGCATATATGTTATAGCCGGGGATGATGTGCACCCTCACATCAGTGGCCGGTCTCGAACCCGAAGTGGTCGAAGAACTAGTGGCATGGTGGTGCGAATGGGGGTTGCCATAGTGGTGATGGTGGTAGTGGGACGTGAGGTTTGTGGAAGAAGTGGAGGCCACACTCCCAGTACCGCAGCTGTTGGACTCCAGATTCCGCCTGGACTGCAGCGAGGGCGGTCCCCCGCTGCGACCAAAACTCACCGAAGTCTTACAGAAGCAGTAGTGGAAGAGCTTGGTGTACGTGGCCCGGAAAAAGCGATTCCTTATGCCGTAAACGAAGCTATTCACGCAACTGTTACTCAGGGCCAGCCAAGAAAGGTACTCATAAAGGCGACGAGAAATGGGACGCAAGGATCCGACAGCAATGGCAATGCCCACGGGGAACCAGAAGCCGAGGAAGACGAGGAAAACCGCAAAATTGGTCTTCATCAGGTCAACGTCTTTGGCCATAGTGGGGGAGGTTATCAGGGCATTCTGAAGGGTGAAACATTTGGTGTCCCTCAGCGCGAACAAGCATCGCAGGTAAGCGGAGAAAGTCACCACGGTTGGAACACAGAACAAGAAAGCCCCCACCAACAGATGATAGAATACGTGACCCTTAGAGTTTGGAAAAAAGGAAGAGAAAAAGAAACATGTAAGAGCAGAAGTGACGTAAGGAAGACTTGGCAGCGTTTTGACCAGAAATTAATATTATCGATTTGGTACTGATTTATGAAGAAGTAGAGAACGCGAATAGCCCATTAACTGGGGTTCTGCTGTACTGCCAATTTTAATACTGATCATGTGATGGTCGCAGTACTGATGAATTACTGTTCCATGCTCATAACTGCATGACGATTATCCAAATTGTTGCCTTAGGTTACCGTGCAATCTGTCAAAAGTAGGAGAACTACAGTTTCTTACTGTCATTATCCCAATTCTAAGTTATCCAAAAATTTGGATAATCGTCAGTAATGAAAATAGAACATCAACCCAACATCACTGGTACTGCGCCCATTACATATTCAGTATTACCATATATGTTATTACTGTCCGAATTTGTTGAAACTGACAGACCAGCTTTGCTCCAGCTTATGTCTTTGGCGAAGTACCACCTACCACCTGGCATTCATCTGCTGACTGTAGGGTAAAAAATTGAATTGAATTGAACAAGAAAACTAACCTTAAAATTCATTCTGCAATAGTCGGGTCCAAGGCCCAAGGAGAACTGGCACGCCACGCAGATGGACGAAATAGCCCAACAGGCGCTGACTGCAACAATCACTTCAGACTGACCAAAAAGCTTTTGGTATTCTTCGTTGGTACTCAGAATCCTGCCTTGATTTTCCAGGGCAATGAACATCAATGTGAGAACGGAGATGTGGCAGCACAGGATGGCGACCACCCACTGAAAACTGCACACAGCCAAATTGTCAGGTTTCCCTGCTAGAATCGCTACGCTGGTCGCTGGAATGGCAAAGGCTGAAACGATGAAATCTGCCAGGGCCAAATTTCCAATAAAGGCATTACCTAATAAATATACACCACCAAAGCGTAAAGAATTAAAACAAAACCTTCGACAAATGTCATACAGCTTTTCACTCTGCCCTCTATTGGCATTATAAAGCCTGATTTACCATTTGTCTACCGTTGCATACGAATAGACAGGTAATTTCCCCTAAAAATTTGGCTAAAACTATTCACATTAAGAATTTAAATATCTAGACTATTGAGAGTTTTAAGTTATAAATTCATCATCATTTTAAAAAAAAAACTTACCTTATAAATGACAGGTATAATGGTTTCTATAAAAAATACACAAATTTAGGCGCAGATTTCAACATGGCGTATTAATGCATTCTAATATAAAACAGGTGATGTGGTTCAAAACGTCCACCAGAGGGCAGAGTGGAAAAGTCCATTCTTAACCTTACACAAACTATAATTACTGTTTGCATGATAAGCATGAAAGTAAGAGCAAATTAGACATTACTTATAGTGTATTAAGCTAAAAACATACTTGGGGCCATATGTATGGTGAATTACATTTCTTTCGATAAAATATACTGGAACTTTGAAGGAAATTTTGCTTGAGGAAATCATCAAACTGCATTTTCTGCATATTTTGATAGACATTTGTAAAATAATCCTAGAAAGGTGAAATTACGGTATAACACTGAAACCGGTGATTTGCATCCAACTCACCTACTCGTTTTAAATGATCATCCAGCATCACAGCCGAAATTGCAAAAACATTTCCAATTGTTCCAACTGCTGCTAATCCCGATAAAAGCAACAATTTCATCATGTTGTTGAAATGTGCAGGATCAACTGTTGACGCAACAGAAAGATTGACGGTGGGATGAGGATTACTCCGCGCCAGTGCTAATATCGTGTGGTTCATTTCCGTAGGTAACCAAGGCTTGAATGATGGTCGATGGATTTCAAGTTGATATCATGAGGACGGATAAAAAAACGTGTAAAACCAAAGCGCCGTCGATTTTCCTATTGACAAAGACAATGGAAATTTTTTACCTCGCTGCAATGCTAAGCTCGGAAAATATTCCCTCTTAGAAAGAGAATAATTTGACCGAGGTAACTGCCAAAATGTTTTTGGCGTTTCCAGTTCCTTAATATTAATACAGACAAGACTACATATAATGACATTTAATGGACACATCAAGTTACTTCGGTATGCCAAAGATTCGCTCTTTCAATTTACATGTTCACGTATGCATATGAAGTTTGCAAATGCAATATTTTCACATTAACAAATTCATGCTGGGCATTGTTACCTTCATGATACAGAAATTTAGTATTTACTGTGAAAGAAAAATGTTTAAATCATATATGGAACATTTATAGGGAGCCAAACCATATACAGTGGCGGCCAAATGTTTAGGTTCAAAATAGCAATGTGGTCCTAAACGTTTGGCCGCCTCTGTATAATGTTGTTAATTGTTGACTGGAAGAAGCCCTCAAGATGTTTTTATAGCTTAATATACTGTACATGTATGTGTGTCCTACATCTGCAATAGTGGGGGTGAAGTTGGGAACCTAAATTAAAACTATAAATGCAATTTCTTTATTTAGCTGCCTAACCGCCAAGCAATCACTGCTAGTATGCGAGCCATTAGAAGCATCTATGGCGGAGCTGTGCATAGATATATTTTGTAGTACAGCCCAAAAAATTGCAGATATCCAAATAACAATGATAAATATTACTTAACCAAACTTTGCTAGGGTGGAAATAAACAAAGGATATTAATTGTTGAGCCCATGAAACCAAATCAGTGTTATGAAAACAAGTTTCAGCAAGTTTCAAATCCTTGACATCAAAATGAAGGAAACCCCAAACCCATTGTCAAATAAAATGAAAAGGTACATCAATGCGATGCTGCCCTACCTGCCACAAGAAAATATTTTATGAACGTTAATTGGGGGTATAATTAAATAAGTTTGGCGCATACAATGTTTTGAGTTGCACAAAATTAAAATAACTTGTACAAATTTCTAAAAATCCAAACATTTATCACTAAGTGTACAATTCTGAAAAGTTGATAGACTAATCTAGGGGCAGGATAGACTAATTCAATGCAACACATTAGCAACACAAACATCAGACCACTCAGGATTGTGCTCTGAATAATAGTTAGCGCAAAACAAGACCCCTTGCATGGGCAGATTTCTTACATGGCAACAAATAGTCAGTGTCATGAAAAATTCATAAGCGTATTACTTATTTTCTTCTTATAAGATTAACAACCCTCTATAAAATATAAGTCGTAGAAAATGTCTATCAAAAGCTCGTAAAACGTGCTATTATTAAAATACATGTATAGAAATCAATGAATGCCTGGTCAGTAAAATATTTACGCATTTGTAAAAAAATACGTTTTCTCCTGTAAACTTACTTGGAAACCCGCTTATTAATCCCATGTGATTAGTATTGGAAATCGGCTTCAGTAAACGCAGTGATCGCATTTTTCTACCAGAAAGAATAAGCTGCACTAGGCAACATAACCTCAGAAATGCAAAAAAAGCTTCTCAAGCTCAAATATTGCATTCACTATTCAACGAAGTTATAAGTAACTACGTACCTCAGCGATTCAAATTACAAATTACAAATACAGTGTATTTACTATCAATCTTGTAACCAATTTGAATAAACGCTCCAAGGTTGTTTCTAACAAAATTGAAAGAAATATACACAACCTTATTGCGAGCTGGAATGTAAGGTTTCAATTTCCTTAATGGTTCTGTTTACCATACGAATTCGCATTAAATTACATGTTCATGGTTTCCGACAGGCAATAGCATTTTTCTTCTGTCAATACATAAGCAAATACTGCTTGATTTGTTATTTTATATGTATATTTTGACGAATTGCTCTGATGCGAGCAGTATATGGTACTGTATATGGGTTTCAGTCAATGTCTTAATTACTTAAATGGATATACGGCACTACAGTACATGCCATGCTCCAAACGTGCACAAAATACATTTCAACCCTACTTGTCTAGTAGGTAATAATGACACTTGTCCGAGCTGTCAAAATTTATTCTTCTATTTTATTTTTTTTTCTTGTGTTTATCTGATTTTAGCCTGGTCTAAACTAACCTACCGGTAATTTCTTGATTTATCAATTCGAACTGTACTGCAGCTGGCAATCACTGCCGGCCTACGAGCCGTTAGGAGAAGCCTACTTCCTTGGAAGCCCACATTCTAATGCAGAGCGGGGCAAATACCAAAGTATACCCAAATAAATTTCAATGTGCAAGCAGAATTAAAACTGCATGCTGCTGAATTCGTGAAAGGTAATTATTTTCCATTACTCATTAAAGCAATAATCATTTTATTGCAATAATAAACCAATAATGAAACTCACGGCTATAACAGGGTGTCCATGGAACAGCAATTTCATTTTTCCAGTATATTTCCAGGCTTTTCAAGTACATATATTCGTTTACAGTAAATAAATTAATTTTTATTCGAAACTACTACGACAATTTTAAATAATTTTAGAAAAAAATGTCACGAACGATAGATTTTAGCTCCACTTTAAATATATATATATATCGGAATATATAAAATTAAGGGTTAACTGTAGGATGCATCGAGTCACATCGTCACATCGTCACATCACAGTGTCACATCGAGTAATTTGTAGGTGATTTTACACAAAAATGAATTGAAAAAATTCAGTATCAAGAAAAAGTTCCCGTATATTTCCAGTATTTCCAATATCAATGAAATCCAGTATTCAGTGTATTTCCAGGATTTCCGGCCCAGTAGACACCCCGTATAAGTAATCTGAATGTAACTAAAAGAGGATTTTGAAAATGTAGATTTCTATACGCCAATCTTGCGAAATTAATCATTAAAATTCCATAAAACTTCCCAAATAGGGCAATACTATGTAATTGCAATTTCAATATTAATACAATGAGATGGATATGTTCATCACAAACTAGACAAAAAAGCATTTAGCTATTTCAGGCTAAAAAAAATCGTAAACTACTATGGTACTAACTCTTACCTCCAGCAATGCACCAATTCTCTATTGTGCTTATTCAAATATTCAGTTTCCAATTTTTATTTTCACGTCACAAAACAACCGATTTTTAATTTTTTTTTCAAGCATTCTGCAGTATCTAAAGCTTCTAGGAACCTCCTTGTTATTATTGATATCCGTTTTTTTCGGTCAAATCCTCCGAGTTTCCCCCGCAAAGCCCCAAAGGAATTTCCTTTTTCATTCATTGCGCGTATAATTACTTCTTGAACTGTATCGATTTTCAATATAAATAAACTGCAGGTCACAAAGGCAGAGCAAGGGCCACGAATTTAATCGGTACGTCTGAACATCAAAAGGCGTTTCTACGTGAAATATGTCATCAAAGTCATGAACCATTGGCGAAGCAACCTGTTAGAAAACAAGGAGTGATGATCTCGAGGTCGTTTTAATTTGGGAAAATGGCATTTTGTCAATAGGATCCAAACTTGTCAATAGAGTCAAACTTTTTAATGCCATAAGGATTTTTATGCGTAATTAATGGCGAGAAATCCAAAAAATATACTATCTCATTGATGAACGTTTTGTAATGCATCATTATCAGTTTCAATCACACTTTCAGTACTGCAGCATATTGGTGTTACTGATTGATTTCCGTATCAACAATGGCACTTTTTTAACGATAGGTTTTCGTCTTGCTAGTAAATTATATTTTGTGAAATTCAACACCGTGATGTACAGTGCATATACATGTATAATCTCTTACTAAAACAAAACTATCGCTAGAAATTATTGTTATTGGGTGCCATTAGTGACTATTAGTGAAATTACGAATAAACGAAGTGAATAAACGAAACTTTGTCCAATCGTGATCATGATGTGAAGACAATAAAGGAGGTGTAGAGGGCCATAGCATTTAGTTCATGGTGTGAATTTGGTACATTAGGAGTTCTATGGCCTTACGTTTGTCAAAAATATGCTATAGGTCGGTCAGTTTCTGTAATGTTGATCAGAGCGTGGTGGAATTAATTAGATGAAATGGAGCGTAAAGTTCAGAAATGAACACTTCAAAGTATTCTTTAGATCTTTAGACAATTTCATTGCTTACGTGAAACGTGCGCTATACCATGCAAAATGGTAAATATTCCCTTTACAAATCGTCTAATTAGCAGAAAATCTATGTAACTTACTGCCCTGTAGCATTTAAAAAGGGTTAAAAGTAGGGTTCTAGAACGCCTTTTTTACACCATAATCTGTATGCTACAAACCCCTGTACACATCACTGATGTTTTGGCTAGCCATCTACTAAATGTTGATGCAGTGCCCAATTTAAATTGTCTAATCACTTCAACCGCACCCTGATATTTGAAATATACTTGTCAAGTATAACCTAACCTCACAAACTATCGTAACGTAATTCCAGATTTAGTTGCCCCTAACCGCCAGGCAATCACTGCTAGCCTACGAGCTGTTAGGAAAAGCCCCATAGTTTTTTTAAAATAAATTGATAAATATTTGTTTTAAACTATCTAAGGGATTAGACTCTCTCAGATAGTTTCAGACTATCTGATTCACGAGTTTTCAAATTGCTTTTGAGGAAATCGATGATATACGTTTTCGTCATATTAGCAGAAATTGCTACATTCCTTGAAAAAATTTTCTTTTTCGTTTTCATTCGTCCAAATTACGAATTGTCTGCCACGAAACAATGCCAGATGGCACTCAAGGTTTAGTTTACTTTTTTCAACTATTTTTCGTGACAATTTAGCATATGCTTCAATTTACCATAGACATCTTTCCAATTTCTATAACATGGACATCGACGTTTAGCAAATTTAGAAAAATTAACCATAGAAATCTTCAATTTACCATAGTCGTCAAGAAATCTACGTTATTAGCTTTCCAATTGAATTTCCACAACATTCACATCGACTGGATAGTAACGCAATTGTTTAAAAAATCGAACACTGATCAAATAATGACTTTTCTAAGTCAAAATTATCAGTTTAACGTATACTGAAAGAGAGGAGGAGGGTGGTAGAGCCACGCCATAATTAATACCACAAAATATTTTCAGTATCTCAGAGTGCAGCGACTGCTTCGATCTCAGCATGAAATTTCCCATTATCGATTTTTATCAATACGTTTGTTATGGTTATACTGGCTCGAAAAAGGCTCCCGAATGTAAACATTATCCCAGATTGGTTGTCTTCAAGTGCACTATTGAGGAAACACGCGTTTCCATATGTTTTACATGTGATTAGCGCCACGAGCTTGGTTATCATAATTACTGTGGTTTGTTAGGAAAGGTGCAAGAAAATGACACAATGGCCGAGTTGAACGATAATGTATTACAGCACAGATACAAAACAGAGAAACAGAAACGCTATTTCGCGAAACAAATATTTGCGTCTTGATAGCAAGATGGAATTGAAAGGGCCACTGGTTGAATTTGAAAGGACCACTGGTTGAATTTGATTTTTAACTTCTGAAATGTGGCCGTGCAAGTTGAGCGCAGAAGTCAGGGGCAAAACAACACGATTTTTCGCGAGACAAATAATTCTGGGGGTGAAATACACCTCGATAACAAGAACGAGATGCATTCATCTTGTTATCCACACGAAACAACTAAACCCTCAGGCCACAAATAAGGCAGATAGACACGGCACAAGAAAAACGTACACCAACGCCAATGCATTCTTCACGAAAAAACAACACAGATCGACATGGCTCTGGAGATCCTTACCCATTTTACTAACAGGAATGAAACATAACTAGATCATTTTCCAGGGTTATACATTTCAAGTTCGCATTTCTAATCTACGATTAAAAATGCCACCGAATTCCGCTGGCCAAATCAGCTGTTGATATTCCTTCGGACCGCTGCTGGCGGGATGGACAGGATGCCGAAATTACAAATTTCGCTTTCTAGTGGTCGTGGGCATCATTTTGGTCACAGAACCAAACTTTAACTTTGATCAATTGTTTTCTGATGGAAACGAGATCATAGCAACCATATGCGAATCTGCGAGCTGGCCACGTTATGCATAGTCTCCACTGGCGACTCAAGAATTCTTTTTCGAAGAATTTCACGTTCGAATGAAAAGGATCAGAAATTAGGCATAATTGGAATCTCTGCTGCAGTCTAAAAAACGCAGTCTGGTGGCGTCGCTGACTCGTCAAACTAATGGGAAAAAATAGGAGATAGCTATCGGGCGTTGAAAATAAGTCCGAGGCTCAACGGTTGGAGAATCCGTTGCAAGCACGAGTTGACGTCGCAGTAGCAAAGCGAAATAAATGGACCTAACAACGCATTACATAAGGCTCGGCTGTTGTCATGGTAACATCATCAGGTTGACTGTCGAGGGATTTGCTGGGGGGGTAGGGGAAGGAAGACCACAGAGAAAACTGGAGGTGTGGGATGGATAAGCGAACCGCGTGGAGAAATGGCTTAATCAAAATGATTAACGCAAACATGTAGCAGCGCACGAAACGAAAGTCGTGAAAAAGAATAGCAATTCGGTCGCCATCATAGGCCTGCGGCGCCTCTTGGAGCCCACATTACCGCTTGCTAAATGAACAACGCCTTTGCCTAATGCCTGGCTGGGTGTTGATGAAAGGAACCTCAGAATCAGGGGGCCTGTTGACAATTTCAAAAGCATGTTAAACATCGGGGTATATCGAGCAACTGATATCATAATAGAATAAGAGATGCAGTTTAGCTTTTAAAACAAAATCTGTTACAACGAAATCCAGCTTCGCCGCAAAGGAAATGCTGGTCTACCGCAGGATCATCATTAAAGATCAGCTTTATCATCCTCGGATGCGAAAAAAACAGAAAAAAAATGCTGTGGAATTTCATAAGTTGGGGAGACGCGTGTCGAATTTCTTATCTCAGGGCTATTCCGAAATTTCGCTACATCCGAAATACAGCGAATGGATAATGAAATGCCTTTCGAATTCAACCCTCCTTTACATGGTCATGAGGATTATCGATGGAAATGCAAAACTCAACTATAATTAAGCAAATTCCATCATCAGTTTTGACAGAGTACTGCATCTGGTATTGCAAATGACGTTTCAATGACCGGTAAACATCCTGTTTGCTAGCAGTGATATTATACAGTGATATAATAGTGATATAATATCAAATTATGTCCTGCGAATATATAACGAAATGTCTTTTCATACAGTATGTCACATGACATGCATGAGGATAACCTATTGAAATGCCACCAAAAATGCTAAACTCATCACTTTTGCTTACACTAATTATACATGTGCATAGCATGTATCTCTGCAGTGTTACAACTCAAAATTGTCAATTTACAGGAGAAGCAGGTTTATACATGTTAGCGAATGCATACCTCGCAATACACGGAGTAACTCGCAAACCTAACCTAATCTGACCTGAGCTAACCTAACCTATGCCTATTGGTTAGGTTGTTGTGTTGTTTAGGTTAGGTCAGGAAAAACAACGATTTGCAAGCTGCCCAGTCAAGCCTAAGTGATGTTAGGGGAAGCCCATTGCCAGGGGAAGTGTGTAACTATTCCACTAATTCAGAGATGACACAACTTGCAAATCCTGCAGAAATTGTAGTGTTCCAAGATTTGTTTTTTTCAGACTATAGAAGTCAGTTCGCTTTACGTAATACCGGAAATAGACAATTTTTAAATACAGTATATACAAGCTTTCTATGAGTTGACGGTTAAAGTACGAGGTATCGGAACAATCCAAGAAAAAAAAATCATTACAATAAATTAATTGTGGGTGTATCGCCACGCGTACCAAATATTGGTGCTTACCAATATTACGTGACATCCGCACATTTCGTTTATCGCTGCTTGTATTGTATGCATATTACAAAGCGCTTTTGTATTTCAGTGTTATGAATTGAATCTAGTTTGAATTCACAACACGAAACTCATTTGAAATTCAAAGCATGCATCAAGTCCGACACTATCTGGAGGATTAATTATAAATTCCATCAATTGTTTAATGTTGCAGAGGCCCTTGCCTACAAAAATAACCAGGGGCAATTTTGCTAAAATTTCTTTTAAATATTATTATAAAGTATTAGCGAAGATTCTAGTTCGCCTCTGAGCATTATTGGAAATCTTAGAAGTCAATTACTTGTCACGCAAGGGGCATCACGCACGACGTTTGACATAGCATAGGTCAAACGTGGAATATTAATAGCTCATACAACAGTATTTTTGTCCCATGACAGTATTGTGAAATCTTGACACGCATCAAAGGGCAAAGGTTTACATGCAAGTTTTCCATTATACGTTGATTTTTTCATATGGGTGGAAGAAATTAAGCAATTCCCTTCTCTTTTACTCACCAATTTTCACTTTTAAGTATTTTTGATCACTGATCACAGTATTCTGAAAATCCATGACAATGATTTCGAAAATAATCGATATTTTTTATAACGTTACACCAGACAATAACCGGCAGAAACAAAGCGTAATAGCCATGGATCACAGGGGGAACTGATATCAGGAGGATGAAAGGATAGGCGGAAATAAGAGACCAGCTCTATTTTTGTACACCAAAAAATCAATTTTGACGGACATAGCTAGCATAATATTCCCACTCTATTATAGTGCAAGTAACTTCAAAGTGTTCTGCTGGGAATAACTGTTACATACATGCATAACGGAAATTTGTGGATAGTGGGAGATGTGTATTGAATTGCATGTATATTTTTCCATCTCTGCAATTACAGAATTGAACATGTCATACCAAACTACACAAAATTTCACAATCTGCATATGCTTGTCGTTATTTCAGGGATCTAGCCCTGCCAACATCCAGAGCAATGTAAAAAAAGTAAAGAAAGGTAAAAACTTATCAGAGTAAAGCTAATTTAGATTGCTTAATTAATATTGTTTCTGTACTTACATATCAGACAAGTAGTGTTTGTCAAACATGAACTTCATAAATACTTCTTTAGTTGACAAATAATCAAATGATGACCAATTGTAAATCTTCAATATCTAATATTGTATTGAATACAAACAAATATTAGTTAATTTCACAGTTTACAGTATCATGACAGGAGTAAGTTAATTTACGAACCATCAAAAATTGAGAGAATGCCTACCATTTTGTTTAGAGGTCAAGCATTTTGACCACAAGTTTGCCACTAAGTATTTTGAAGGCATGCATCTATTAGTTGCACTGGTAAAAATCTCAATTGTGAAAAATATTGAAATGTGAATTTGCCAGGAGCATGCTACACTAAATAGGATAGTTAACATAGTAAACTAATCGTACCTTTATAATATGCTGTATAGTTCTGATGAAGTCACTTTTATATGCAAATTTTGCCACTTTTCTCCATTTTGCTTGAAAATCTAAATCACTTTGGTTCTGGAAGCAATTTAAAAATAACATTACTAAATTAAAAAAATACCTGAACTTCGAATTTATATTTTATTGTGTTCATTAGGTTATGTAATGAACAGATCAAAACTGTTAAATGGAAAGGCACACATTAATTACAAATTATACATGTAAAGTACACATATCTCCAGGAGATACATGAAATAATTTTTATTGACAAATTACTATTAAAATATGTGAAACTATTTCGGTTAAAATGAATACAGGTATACCCCGCTCTTACGTCAGGCTCAGTTCCAGGAGGTTGACGTAAAACGAAAATCGTCGTAAAACAAAGCATCGCTTTTTTACCCTGTTTTCATATACGTTTAGGGGCCTATATGTTCAAGTTTTCACTTTTTTCTGGCATTTTAGGCAACACAGTATGAAAATTAACCGTTTTTGATTCACAAAATCAAAAGAAGACTAGTGTTGATATAAAAAATAATTCATAAATCACAGAAAATAGTCGGAAAACAAACAGTGTCATGGTATTAACCTGACGTAAAAGGGGGGCAGCTGACTTATAATCGGGGTATGGTAGCAATCTGAGACCGCCGTATGAGCAAAGCAACGTAAAACGCGGTATGCCTGTATTTATATTATATAGGGGTTTTTATTTCTTGCTGTAACATGTTCAATTGCTATAAGGTGGAATGGTGCACAACCAAATTAAAAAAACATTGATAACTAAATGTAACATGTACCTGTAGTAAAAATAAACCAAACTGTTAATTTGGAAGTGATCCTACTACATCATCAATTGAAAACTTGTTTAATATTATTTATACAATTATTCTGCAATTACCTTCATGGCGATTTAGGAATGGCTGATGACAATTTTAAATACTGATCACTGTAATTTACTGTGCAAACCTGCTGAAAGAAGAAACATCTTCCGACAAATATACCAGATCACAGGTGAGAAGGCAGCCAATGCATACAATTTGAAGACTGTGGTCTCCTGCGGCAAAAAGCATTTGGATATGGCATGTTGTTCAGGTGTAAGAGTGACCTAAAATAAACAAAAGGGAGTGTTAATCATCTGATTTTTAATCATACATTTAACCTTCATGAGAAATAATTACTCACTAAAAGAAAGCTGGGATTGTTGCGATTCCTCCAGCTGAATCAAAAGTTGTGTAAGATGCATTGTAAAGTTAAAAGAATATAACCTTAAACCATTAATTTTTTCAAATGGAATCCTACCTAAATGATGGGACACTCCATTCAGGAACAGAGGAATTGTGTAATAGATAGCATCCATGATGAGTGTGTCCACCAAGTATCAAGCGAGGTTTTAATAAGTTGAAAAGCTAAATTGATAGAAAGAAAAGCACTTTTAGTTATTTTCAGTCATACATTTAACCAGTACCGCAGTCATAATTGCCAATAATGAGACATTCCAAACTCAACTTACTAGATCAGATGATCTTTTAGACAAACATTCCCACTTTTCACGAAAAGGAGCATCTTTATCTTGAGCAGGGGCAGCATCAGGACCTTCACAAATGCTGTCTGATGGCCTATACATAGGAAAATGCTGTAGGAGAACAGGTCTCGAATCGGGTAAGCGTTTTCCGAGAAACTTTTTGCAATCGTAAGACCTATTATTGCTCTTTTTACAAGAAAACATTACTCTTTAAAAGAAGTTAACAGGAAAAACCTTAAGACTTGAATTGATAATCTATACATAAGAGTTAATGCTCTGAATAGTACATATCGACCCTATAACATATTAATACTATATATCACAACTAAGAAACTTCTATTTTGTTAATTATCATATAACACCTGCTATCGCATGGTGACATCTGATCTAAATGATGTGCATTGTATGTGTAACATCATTAATTTGGAAAACGTATAGATTAACAATTCAAGCATTTGATAATGTCTACTGTTATACCTTAGAACAGTTAAGTGCAATAGATACATTTTGCAACTCCTTTTCAGCAGCTCTGCACAAGGTGCAACCATCACCTTCCATAGCCATACTGTTAATTAAAACGAAGTTGTTTCCTTCTATGGTCAAATGATTTACTGCCGGTGCATTGAATGCATTTATAAAACGTTCATCGTGCGGTCGCCTAATACTAAAATTTACAGAAAATGTTTTAGATAGAATTACAGTTAGGCTCAGTTTTAGATAGTTATCTCAATTGGGTACTAAAACCTGCCTATAATGGAATCCTATGTCATGGTTTCCAGCAACAACGTAGGTTTTCGTTGTTACTGGTGTGGCGAACAGAGAATGAAAGCGTTGCACGTAATGACTGAATGCATTATCGTTTGACCACAAACCTTCATCAAACAGATCACCTATTAACCAAATGCCATAAATCAGAAAACTAGTACACAATATAGCAATCACATATGATATCACATCCATGTGAATGCTATTGCTGCAATCTGTAAAATCATGGCACACTTGTGTTGCCACTGTATTCAAACTTTTTCTTCTCTGCATCTTGGAAGTTGTAAGTTATATAACTTACAACTTTAATTTTATGAAACTTAAATTCTACTGGGACTTTTAAATAATGTCATCACTCTTTCGCTATTTTCAGAGCCCCTCCTCCCTACCTTCTCCATATGTCAGCATTTGTGATCAATTCATTTCTAGACCCTTCCTCAAATATTGAGAAATTGACATACATGAGGAAGAACCTCACTTCCATCATCATTTGTCAGACTCTTCAATGATGACATAATATTTGAACGTCCACAAGTGGAAAAGATGAACATATTAAATATGAATAGCATTTATTGTTTCTCGCGATCAATAGATTTGTGTATATTTACCTAGGAAAAACACAACGCTTGGATCGAACAGAAACATCATTGTCTGGAAAGCCCTATACATCTGCCATTCCCTGAAAAAGAAAAGCAATTTTATGAATCTGCTGGCATCACAACTGACTGTAGTCTAAACATAAAGTAAAGAATAGTTGATTTGAGGAAGAATAACATATTCACCTACGTAACTTGTCAAACCAATGACCTCTTGCACTACCCAATAGGTGAGTGTCGGCGATTACAGCGAATTTCAAAGGATTAGAAAGGGAAGCCACTTGCTCTGACTCTCTAGTTATTTGGACTTGTGGCCATGAACAGCTCAAAAGCACCACATAGTAGATGGCATACTCACAAATTAGTAAAGTGGCAAATACATATACAACGAAACAAGCTATTCTTAGTTTAGTTTGAAATCTAAACATGCTTTTTTTTGACCCACGAACCATGTTTTTGACATTCGATCAACACAGACTTGTTCAATCAGGTTGTCATGCATAGCCACTCTACGAAATACATGTAGTACGCGATTCTTCCTACCTAAAATCAAATCTAATCAGCAACATGCGTAAAACCACATGAAAGCTTGCGAAATATTTTTTACATAATAACGAGGAACGAGCATTATTTAATCATTGGCACAGGTATAAAACATCGCCACTAGTTATCGTATGGATTTGCGTAAGCAATTTAGAATTCGAACCCTCTTTCACTCGTTCGAAACGGTTGGTAAAAACTAAAAAGCGCTTCAGCTACTGGCGTTATCCTCTTTCGATGGTAAAAATGCGGAAAACTCAAAGAGTAATACGAAATTTGAACTTTTGATAAGAATATAACAACCAAGTAAAGCAATTCTAGAGGTAGAATTGTTTTTTTCCGCATTTCACCGTACTGCCAGCAAATATACATTGAGGAAGAACAGTAATATTGAGAGAATTTGTAACCTAATCACATAAACAGAGGAAAGATATCAACTTATTATGTGTTGAATTCTGATTTAGCAAAAGTTCCAAATAAGTAAAGAAGCCTTATGGCATGTTTTAAAGCTAGGATTTTGAAATATTTTTTAATATTTCAAAGTCCTAGCTTTAAAACATGCCATAAGGCTTCTTTACTTTTTCATTTATATTTCTTTCCACTTCAGCATTGTCACGTTGAGGACCAATACCAAGAGAAACCAAATAATAATGAAAATAATTTAATGAACGAAACAGATAAATAATTTTATGTTTGATCAGTAATTACATCTTGAACGTGCTAATATATAGCACATAAACAAACACGAGGCAACTGCACAAAACTGCAGTTGACTCGGTCAAAATATATGTACAAATTTTATGAGGTCAATTACTATTGGGGATCTGGAGGATCAATTAAGTTGAAAAGGATCAACTAAGGGAAAGTAAATACAGTGGCTCAACGTGAAAATGATACACCTGCATTCGACTACTGGATCTACAGTTAATAATCTAAATTTCCTAAGGAAATAAAATTTCAAAGTGGATGATAATGCTATATGCCTTTAATCACACATCAAAGAACAAATAAAAACCATCGATTCATAAAATTAATGAAAAGTTTAAAAAATATTCACGAAAATCAATGTCAAAGTGAAAATGATACGGCAAAGGAACGCCAAAGTGAAAATGGTACAGTCATCTTAAACGAAATTCCTTCGAATTCCTTTGCATTTTAGTATTCGGTTGGTAAACCATTCTGTCGTCTGATGTCCTGCCGAAGATTTGGATACGATTTTACAAGTTTTTTAGTGTAATTTGGACCGATTTTGTCCCATTCTCCTTGGGGCACTTTTTGAACTCGTTTTTGTTGGAAATTTAGTGTTTTTTTATTTCCATGTGCAGTTTGGCCCAAAGAGTCTTTATAATGTGTTAAATATAGTGATTGAGGTGGTGTTTGAAGGACTTTTTGACAATTGTACAGGCACCATTCATTGACAATATCAGATGTATGTTTTGGATCATGATCTTGATGAAGCACAAACTCATAATTAATGTTTAATTTTTCTGCAGTATCTTTTAAATTCAGTGATGATATATCGAGGTAGATGTGTATGCATGTAATGCCTTCAAAGAAGTGCAGATTATCAGGCTCCAGCAGCTGATTAACAGCCCCATACACGTACCCCACCACCTGAGTACTTGTCAGTTGGTCGAATATTTTCTTTTTAAGTTCCTCGCCAGCTTTTCTCCATACATAACAACGTCCATCTGATCCAAATATATTAAATTTACTTTCATAAGTAAATTGAACCTTATTCCAGTACTCTGGATACTTTTTTAAGTGCTCTTCTACAAACTATCAAATACTGAGTTGGTCGGGTAAGTGTATGGGGCGGTTAATCAGCTGCTGGAGCCTGAAAATTTGCACTTCTTCGAAGGCATTACATGCATACACATCTACCTCGATGTATCATCATTGAATTTAAAGGATACTGCAGAAAAATAAAACATTAATGATGAGTTTGTGCTTCATCAAGATCATGATCCAAAACATACATCTCATATTGTCAATGAATGGTGCC
>JAQGAF010000960.1:0-37554 GCA_034687865.1 Kryphioiulus occultus | reverse complement strand
TTTTCAAAATTCTAACCTCTATAGACGACATCTGAAGCAATTACTTTTAGGTCTAATAATTTTCATTTTCAAATACTAATTTCAGGCGGCAAAAAAAGTTAATTATTAAAACATGCATGGAGGCCGAAGTTAGTTTTATGTCTAGTCATAATGAAACTTTTTGCCAAGTAATAAAAAAAATTGCAGATTTCCTTCTTTAATTTTTAAATTACTTTGCGATATTTTATGGATGACCCCACAGATCAATCTGTGTTTTGCGCATGCGTGAGTTCTTGGCGGGAAAAGTTAATACAACTGCTGCCACCACAGTAGCTGCCACCTTTTGACATTCCATCGTCTGCAAATTCCATGGGCCAATGTCATTGACGTCTTCTGTTTGAAATATATCAACAGGCATTTCATGCATGTTCGAGATTTAAAAACTTCAAAAGAAGTTAGTGGTACAGGTTCGGATGTAGTGCAGGTAAGAATTAAGCAATTGCAAACTGTTTGTATTTTTATCACTGATTGACAAGTTTAGATATCGATGTCATTGTTCAGTCCACTCATTTCTGAACTTATGAATATTAATTTTTGGTTCTGATTTTCGTTGAATAGGTTAAAATGGCATCAAGCGATAAAGAAACTGCTTCCCTTTGGGATATCCAAACAGTTGCTACAGTCGCAACAAGAACACCCATAGAGGTAATTTACTTAGTGCATTTCCCTCATAGGCTAAAAGGCTATTCCATCGTGAACAGCAGGCTAGTGAAATTATTACTATAGACATTTCGTTGCTAAATTATCAGTGAATGCCAGCGCAGTTGCATGAGTGTCAAAATAATTCTGTATTACAGTTTCTATAACAACTGCCGAACTTTAAAAAATTAAAATCGACCTTTCACTGCAAAACAAGTAATGGCACAGTATGACGAACCTACACTGTAGGAAACGTTCAGTGCCTCCAACAAAAATTCCCTGGCACTGTCTTTATTTTATGGTGCAACACGTTCACATATGTTCACATATATACTTGCTTGTGAAATAATTTGCTATAGACATATCGTTGCTAATGAAGATTTTCAACAGAACTCTATCCCACACAGTAACACAACCGCAAACGTACACCACCTCTGCATCTATGTTAAACCCTGTAGAGGTGGTAGTGCTGTATGGGGTTCAGTATTGTTGGGAATCTTCATTTTAGTGATGGAATCATGATTACCAGAACATACATGTATGTGAATGTGTCACCATAAAATGAAAGACAATGCCAGGAAATTTGGGCTGGAGGAGACTGAATGTCTCATACATTATAGGTTTGCCATACTGTGCCATTACTTTTTTGGCAGGGAAAAATTCGATTTTTTTATGTCCTTTCTTAATTTTGCAAATGTTTTTTACTTTTGTTACATACTGTGTAATGAATGTAATCTAATACAGGAACATTTCCAACTGGATGTGCGCCTTTTAATTTACCTGTGATGAACAGCAGATTTCATACTGTGCCAATTGTTTTTTGTCCACCATACTGTAAATACCACCGTGAATAACAGGTTATACTTAACAGGATCTATTCCATACTTGCTTGTGAAATAATTTGCTATAGACATAACGTTGCTAAATTGTCAGTGAGAGTCGGGACAGTCGGATGTGTGCCAAAATAATTTCTGGTCAACTTTATTTCTCACTTCCGCACCATACATTCCGCGACGCTTTAACTTGCATTGAAATTTAAATAATCTCTAGATCTCAAAGAATTCAACCATTTACAGTGTGGATCCCCATGTACTCCATGTAACTTAAGAAATGGGCCTGGCTTTTGGTTAACCTTCACCAAATTGTTTTTATTTAGATTAAAAATATTCCTTCTGTTTGCTCAACCCTTGAAAATGGACACATTTACATTCCTCTCGAGTCTTCAGTTATCTCGATATCGGACTCTTTTCAGCATCAGGAAATCATTAGATCTGGCAAGTATAATGCTACTTGCATGCTTCTTAAATTCTTGACAGCGAGTTATTTACTGAAGATTATTATTCATTGCTTATAGAAGCTTCAGTGGATTGTTTAGCACTGAGTCACGATGCCACGTTTTTATTTATTTGCTTAAATGATGGCAACATATCAATGACACATCTTCCTCAAAACAAATGCATTCTAAAGCAGGTAAGAGTGCATTTACTACTGCTGTAAATCTGCTATCGTTGTCCGTTCCTACACATAACATTGGTTTCGCTAGTAACTGTCATGTGTGACGAAGTTTTCATCTTATATTGCAGAATTTGATACAAATTGAGGAGGAAAATGCCCCCGTTTTTAAAAATATTTTCTTTATCCAAAATACTAAAAATGGTGAGAAATATTTAACTCCTCACAAGAAAGCATAATCTATAGCCCAATGAAACGAGCTAATGTTACTAATATTTCATTTAACATCAGGGACGTCTGAAATATTGATTTTGACATCTAAGACCCTGTTTCATTTTATGAACATCCAGCTTGACAAAATTGGCAGTGGTAACTAGCAACTTTGTTTATTTTTATTTTGAGTCTTTTTGTTGCTAATACTTCTAGCTCCATTATAGCTTGTGACGAAGGCAATTCAGAAGTGATTGAAAATGTACGTATCGAAGTTGTTTAAATTTTAGCTAAGTCATTTTACTGTGGTGTTCAGACCTTCATTTCTGCGTCATAGATCCTTGCTGAAATCAAAACTATTACAATCGACTATGTTTCTGATGGTGGCTATTTAGTCGCAAATTATGGATGTTACTTTCTTCTAAGCTGGGTAAGAGCACAGCACAGCACTGCTTATTGTATAATAAATAATGCATATATGGCAAAGACATGCTGAAAAATATTAAATTTAAAAGGATGAAGACAACATCGATTTACTGTCATTGGAAGATTACAATAAAATACAATCGACAAGCAAAGCATCCTTGAAAGGTAGGCATTTCTTCCCATTTAACTAAATCAATAATTTTATTTCCCTTGCATTTTTGTTAATTACATCTGTAGATAGTTCATCAAATGAGGGTAAAAAAATAATTTTGAAATTTTCATCTGATAATTTAGGTGAAAATGTAATAAAAGCCCGTGTAAGCTCAAATGGTTGCGACGCATTCCTCTTGAATAAATCGGTAAAATTTGATGCAAAAAATGGAAATTTTCTATACTATGTGTACTTTTGTAACTGAATTTAACTGAAATTTGAATTTTAAGCAAGTTCTAAATACGATGTGCTTCAGAACATTTCTCGTCACCGACACATTCACAGATTTTAAAGTAGACAATTTTAGTTTGATAGAGTCGTTGGAAAATTCCAGGTAAACTGATCATCACATTTAAAGTTAAGGCAGGTTTAGATCGTCATCAGAAAATAGCACTACTCTTCCTGTTCCTTTTTTTCTAGCTTCACCAGTTTCGAAACAAAAATTCTCATACTCACTGGATTTAAGACTTGTTCCTGTTCGTTGTCTCTGTATCAGTTGGGAATGGAGAAAGGGACAACAAACTGTCACAATTTCAAATTAATCTATTCAATCGGTGTATTCTCTTGCACTTATCTAATCGATATGCCACCTAACCAGGCGAGTTTCGTTATTTGCTCAATTCTGTTTAAATTTTCCTTCGTTTTACTTTTGCACTTAACATTTTTTTCTCATAAAATCAGAAGTTACTGATAGAATGTTTTATTTTCAGGACTATATTTTATTTTTGGAGGGTTGCAGCGGTGATGACGATGGAGAAACCTTGACAGCTTTTAATCTCAGAAAAATTACCGAAGCATCCTATGAAGCTCAGTAAGGCTATTTATAATATGGAACCATATTTATACTAATCTGCATCAAATTGTGTAACTGTTTTAATGACCTAATTCAATTTGCAGACTCAATAGATTGTTGAGCAAACGTTTATTTGAGGAGGCCTTAGTATTTGCTTCTAACTACAAGTTGAATTCAGAGGTATGTCAGTTGAATACCTAATATGCTGCATTTTCAGGAAAATATTTCTTTTATTCATCCAGAAGGTCGGCAAAAAGCTTATTGAAGCTTGTATTTACCTCTCCATTGACACTTTCACATTTACACAGAGTATAAAAAAAAATTGTCAAACATATTTTAACACATAACATACAATAAAAGTAATTCACTCAATAACAATTTCAACAGCAATCACACAACCACCAAAATTACTACCTACACATATTTTCATTATACTTCATTTATAAATTTCTTAGAAGTGAAAAATAGTACATAGCCCTAGATTGGCGATCCAAAAGAAATCGCAGTACCTCTTTTTTATGAATTCTATGTTATTATTACAATGCTAGTGACTCTCCGTTAGTTCATTAAAAAGTTCGGGGCTACATACAAAGATTTCATGTCACTTTTCTTGTTGTATTATGAATGTTATTATACATTTCTAGGTAATCTTTAGAGCAAAAGCCAATTACTTGTTGGGGAAGCTTTGCCAAAATGGGGGTACAAGCCCTGATAACATCGCAACGATAAAAGCAGACCTTTTTGACTGTTTAGATAAAATCGCTGTAAGTAACGTTAAAGAAATTTTGAACTAATGCACTGAAAGGACAGTCGGTGTAGAGGATTTCCTGTGTATTTCAGGATGTTCGTGACGTTATTGCCTTCTGTTCAAATGTGTCTGTAGCATCTTTTAGGGATGCTATGGACATACTGCAGTATGCGAAAGGAAAGGTAAATATGAAGTGTTTTCAATGTAATCATTTGACTTTAAACCCATATTTTCCTTATTAAATAATTATTACGCGTTCATTTAGCTCTGCACACTTGCGATTGCCGACAACAAACTGTGCGACCAGGTAAGATGCACTGTCGATTTTTATCCACTGACTGTTGATTAACTTAACCTTATCTCTGATCGATTATGTAGGTTTTCCAAACCTTAAAGAAGTTAAAAACGTTCAGGTTGATTTATGGTGAATCTCAGTTCAGGTAGGCAGCGTATAACGTTTCACGTATTTCAGTTTTTGAATCGATGCGTATTAATTTGATTTTGTCTTAATGTTGTTAGTTCAACTTGGGATGGTTTCATGAGAGCCAACCTGTGGGACGAATTCTTCAGATACTTGCTTCATAAAAAACTGGATGTAGTTTCGTTGCTGTGGGAACGACACTTTGACGATTTTTGCCAAGTGATAGACAACAACAACGTGGTTCAGTTTTTAAATTCCATTCCCGAAGCTTTGTTTTCCAACACGTTATCCCATTGGTTGAGAAATTCGGTGCTACCGCAGGTCCTTTCTCGTGTTCAAGGATCCCTCGTAAGATTTGTTTGTTGACTATTTGATGAATTTCATTTATAATAAGGCTGCGTTATCTTCGAGCCACATTCTTTAATTTAGGAGAGTGTAGCAGCTTGGATAATCCAGTGTTCAACAACATTAGAGCTCACCGATAAAGCAGGATGGCCGAACAATGCAATCAATTTTGCTCAAATGCTTCTCGATGTCTGTCAAGAGATATCATCAAATGCAACGTTCTGTGGCATTCGAATTGATATAGACGTGGCGTTACAGATTGGAAAGAGCATGCAGCAAGCTGATGAATCTGTGCTGTCAAAATTGCATAAGCTACTCGATAACCTTAAAGATTTAAAAGAACTGCGAGAAATTTACAACTGCAAGATTTCCTTAGCGGATTATTCGCAGGTAAAGACGACTTTAAAAGTACAAATGGTTTGTTTCAATAATTCTTGTCAGTTTTTCCACATCGCTTTATGCTTTCAGGAAAACAAACAAGCCGTAGTGTTTCACCTCTTGGAATGGGTTAATAGCCCCACCGAGATACCGAATTTTGTGAAAAATTTTCTCAAACCTTTCTCGGATCGGAACTGTCTTGATCCTGATAATCTGATACTGCTTTATATAATGGTTGTATACATTGTTATTTGCGCAATATTCGTCTCCAGTTTTATTGTGCTAATTTTCTTACTTTGTATTCAAATTGATTCTCTTGTCTTGAAGAATGTGATGGAGTACACTGAGTTCAATTGGTGGCTTTGCGAAGAACCACCCTGGGAGGCGCAAATAATTTCACTCATTCATTGCTTGGAGGAAGAAGAGGTAAATACAAAAAATTGACAAGTTTTCTTTTGCCACTACTACCTATTTTTCCTATATTTTTATAGAAATTTTCAAACTTCTATGTTTTAATCGAATTTATACTGTGTTGTTGATAGCAAAACCAATTTTTAAAAAAGTGCTAATAGGGAAATCTCTATGGAATCACATGTTGATTTAGCTGGTATTCTACACATTTTTATTCCCAAAATGCTAAAGATTTTTTTGGGAGCGCTTTGTGTGAAAAAATCCCACTTTAGCACGTTTTTACGTTTTCAGATTTACTTGGATGCTATTTGTAAAATGCTTCAAACAATTCCCGTGCCCTGGAGTCAACGTGTTCATGAGATGGTTAATGAGAGTATAAAATCAAAAAACCCATTGTGAGTGTTTACATTAACTTTGACATTTCCGTCAGTTTTCCATTAAAAGTGTCCAATCTGATGTTGTCTTTTCCGTAAATTCACAGAGTAGAAAGCATAAAGTTTGAAATTGGCAACATAACTCAGAAGACTGTGCTGGTGAAATATGGATTTCAACGAATTAACATCTCTGATATTGCAGTTGCAGAGGTTGTGAAATTTTTGGCTTACGTTCTTTAGACAACCTGGCACACGTTTGAAGATTGTTTTTGTTTTTAGTCCGTCATGAGGTCTATCATCATAAAAAGTATTGACGATGAAACTGCCATGCAAGATGCTTTAGTGATAGCTCAGAATGCAAAAATCAACATTACTGAGGCATACATTTTTCGAATGAAACGTCTGATTCTGTCTGAAAAGGTACAGATTAATTGTCAGTGTTACATTTTGATGCATTAAGTTAATTATAATTTAATTTCACCAAAGTGTTTGCCCTTTACTAGATTTCGGATTGTTTATTGCTATTGAAGTCGTTGCCCAGTGATATCGCTGTGGCATGTTGTTGGCAATTGGCCTTCTTTGCTCGTGAATTCAGTCTTTCCCAGGATGTAAGTGCCCTTGTTGGTTTATCACCAAGATGTTTGGATGCCGACCACAATACAAAACCTAAAAATGTATTTTAAATACTTCTTTTTCTTTGTAGTTTCCATCTTTATCGAACTACTTGTTCACTAAAGTTGGAGTTTATGCTTTATATCATTTAAAATCGCTTATATGCGAGTTGGATTTTGAAGATTATACAGATTTGCTTCAAACATTGGAAAGTTCTCTCGCATTTCAAGTGAGCAATACATAAGATGTTTCACATCTACCAAGTTAACTTCTAGAGGGAGAATTATTGAAATGCGACTGCCTTTCTTATTGACTTTTTTTCATTATTGTTACAGGTAAACTTTGGAATTTATTTGAATATGCAAAGACTTGATTGTTGTGTTCATGGAGATTCCACCTTCGTCCCAAAGATCTTTGATGCGAACGTGGAATCTTTTTTGTCGCGTCAAGAATTAAAGCTCCATGAAGCATTTAAGGCAAGTGGCAAGATTGTTATTCAGCTCTTTTGCATTAATACTCGAATGACCGAAACGCTTTCATGCGTTTCAGCCAAGTGTGGTTACTGAGAGAAGGCAGCGCGAAGGCAAACCTTTGTTCCAGGATCTTTTCCAGTATGTAAAAGTTTAGTTTTTGATTGCTTTGAGGTTTTTACAAAAGGCATGATCATAATTGTAAAACAACAGATATTTCACATAAAATGTGATGATTGATAATTTTTCTCTCGCAGGATTGCCCGCCTTTTGAATATCAAACGAGTTAAAGCAATGGAAATAATAGCAAAAAAAGCTTTTGCTCTAGAAAAATACGATGTTTGCGTCGATGTTTGTGGGTATGTAATAAATTCTGCAGTGAGTTTAATTTCCTTCATTTTGCTGCTTTGTAATTAATATTATTTTTAAGGGAATTGTGCTACCCTAATCTGGCGAGTGTAAATGGCAACGAACTTTTGGAATTGATACGTTTCCTAATTAATGAATGGTGTAAAAAAGCTATCCCATCATCTTTTGTTCAACCACTTATAAACACGTTGGGCAATTTGTTGGCCTCGGCATCAGTCATTTGTGAACCAGGCGAGTGAATGGCAGCAGCGACCTGTAAAGACCTAGCCAAATTATTTTATAAACAGTTAAACTTACTTTGAATATATTTCAGATTTACTTGAAAGTTGCGCACTTCTCAGCACCTGGATTTCTTTATTAAAATTTTTACGATACAAATCCCATATGGAAACGCTGGACTTCTCAAATGTAAAATTTAACCATGAGCCTAATTATCTACTTTTTCAGTTAATTTTATAAGGATAATAATGGAAATTGTTTTCTTACTCGAAATAGGTCATCACTTTATCTGGTACTGACCCATACAATGAATGGACCTATTCAACAATTTTTAAGGAAACTGCTCTTCAAGTGGAATTGGGGAAAATGTTGCCGCGATTAAACACGTGCGTTCAAAACATTGATGAAGGTTGGTGATTTGTTAATGTGATTTGAACAACGTTGCAATTCCTATAACAAGCAGTTTTCGTATTTACAGGGCTTCAAAAATCTACTTTAAGCGAAAACACAATCGCATCAGTAACTGACTTGATTCGACAGCTGACGTCCAAAGGACAATTACTTTTGGCATATTCAGTTCATGCAGGGAGCATTGCATTGCTTCTCAATTCTGTCAACGAAGGGGTATTTTTCGGTTGCGAAATTTCTCTAATTCACAATTGGACACAATTCGGCACTGTTACTGTGAACTTATTTCTCTTAGATGGAGTATTTGGATATACTTGCCAAGGCAACCAGTGATAAGAAAAAATTGACTTTGGCCATTGTGAATAACGTTTTTGCTCAAGGCAAATTGGACTACCTTTTGTCGTTGGGTCTGCTTCTTAGCTTGCCTAAGGATGAAGCTGTTATTGCTCTCCAAACTCTGGAACAGAGGTGCGGTATATGTCTTTCGTAATTTTATTTTGCAAAAATCAAGATTAAACGAGCTTGACAATGAGCTTTGATCTAAATGTGTTGATAAATAGGTGAGCTTCTTGAATTGTAATAGTTATCCTTAATTTCAGGGGTGGATACGATTACAGAAAACTGCGACACATTGCTATTGTGGGAGAAGAGTTTGCCCGAATGTCAGGAGAGGTCCAATTTGTCAATTATTACAGAACCTTGCAAAAAGAATCTGAATGGGGCTGCAGGTTTTCTAAATTGCACCTCAGCTTCAAAGGTTCGAATTTTCTGTGGTTTTTGTTCGTATACAATTTTCTGAACAGAATGTTTTTGGAATAATTTGCAAGTTTGGATTTCTCGCTTTAAAAAAATCCTCTAATTGCAGATGCTTTTCGTGGCAATGCTTTTGAGAAGATGAAGTTGATGAAGCAAATAGCTAACCTGCCCCAAATCACTTTGCTCGCCATTCGTCGCTACTGCTTTGCATTCGACTTGGACTTGGACGAGGCTCTGCTGATAGCCTTCGATGTCCTTCTTACTTCTATCTACACTAACCAACCACGTTCAGTTGGGACGCAACAGATTACAAGAAGTCAGAGTCAAGCCTTGAATGTTTGTTCCCAAGTCATGCAGGAAATAAGAGACAAGAAACTGGTGTTTGAAAAGCTTCAGTTGACACACATAAAGGTTGGTTTGAAGTTGTCCATCCACATTTTTTGGAAGCCTTAAATCATTCAAGTTTACTGTGAACTGATGTGGATGAAATATTTCAGACCGATTCTTATAACTATGAAATTTTGGAATTTATCTTGGAGAGTATTAACAATTTTGCCTTCCCTGAAGATTGCATAGAAGTGGAATATGCTGAGAAGGTAAGTTATAGCAACATGAAATTGAATCTCATTTCATTTTCTTTGACCCTTCAAAATTGCTGTCTTGCGCACTAAGATAATTCCTCGAAGAAACACTTTGTTGTTGTCGAGTACTACAGTTGTGTCGCCTTTATTACAGGGATTGATTCTTCTGCGCTTTCTGAAAACTTACAAAAGGATTAGCGAACCATCAGAATTTGAAATTGAACTATGGCTTGAAAATGCTGAGGTCCGTTCAAACTTTGATTTTATGATTTTGTGCTAGCAACGTTCACAATTTATTAATTTGTTGCATTTTCCCACAAAAAATCAGTTCTCCATTCAAAATGAAAAAATTAGAGAGAGACTTCCTTATCATTCATTATTAGTACCTGCCGAAGCAGTCAAAATACTCGGTAAGTTCTCTACTAAAGAATTTTAGTTCACTTAAATTTATTTTTAACACATATTAATTTAGTGTCCGAACTGAATGCCTCCACTATTGATTTATGGCTGAAGGTTACGGACTGCCTTAAGGTAAATTAAAAAATAATATACCAGTAAAATTTAAAAAATTCCGCCCTGTTACATCGTATTAAAAATTGTTTTTCTACATTTTCCCCTAATTAGCTACATAGAAATGAAATCATCATGATGACTGTCGAAAATCTGGTCCGTCAAATTGTTCCCAAGTTGGGACCATCTCTTGCTGTCCAGCAAACTTGGGTGGTCATGGTTCCCAATAAACAACTGCTGTATACTATCTGCGATCTCATATCTCGCATTGATGATCCTGAAAAAGCAACCGCTTGTGCCACAAGCGTGGTTAAGCGCTTGCCACCGAGTATGCATCCTTGAACGAGGCAAAGTTTTCATGTGTACATGCATTTATAAATTCTAACGTATTTTTCAAACTGGCTTTTTAGGTTTTTGTAAAGTGTATGCAACTATGGGTGCGATTTCTTTTGCCAAAAATTGGTGGGAGAGTACCCAAAGTAAGGTAATTATTTAGTTTTCAATTAGGCTTGCATTTACAGGTATTTGGATCATTATGCCTTGAATGTTCAAATTGCATGTTAAAATGTCAATTTGATAGCATTTTTATATCTTTAATTATTACCAAAAGTATGTTCTTGGAAAAATGTCTGCCTGGAAAAAACAATTAATGCTCACAAATTGCTTGCCATCATGCAGAAAGCTGAACATGCCATGAATTTGTTTCGAAAATCGCACTCCGCTCTGTATTCCGATCAAATTCTTTATGAACATGGTCTTAACGAAGCCAGATATTCGGCTCTGAATGAGCAGCCTCAAGAATTGATTTGCCAGCTGTACGAACATCCGAGCATTGAGCAACGATATTGGTTGGATTCGAACAAATTTCCTGGTAAGAAAAACTTTTCTATCGTTTTTAACCTTTGATGTTTCAGACAACTTGACGTATTCGTATCGAACAAAATTTTATTTGTGAATTTCAGACATCCACGGAGCTTGCGAGAAAATCGCCGGTGTAACACAGTGCGATTTGGATGTTTTGCGTTCATCTTTGTTTACCAAATGGATTTTACCGACTGAATATTTGAGCGGCGGTTTAGACGAGGTCACTTGAAAGTGTTTCTCAATGAATTCTTCTCGTTTGTATCGAAATGGTTACTGAAATTGGCCTTTTAATGGATTCTACAGACAGTTATAGAAGACTTTGGTGTTCCAACGTTTGATCCCGAATTGGAGGACGAACCTCTTCAAAAAGATCGAAACTTTAAACGGCAAGTACATGTATTTCTTTTGTCAGTGTTTAAATTTTCTCCAAACTCCGTTACTTATACATTTCAAACATCAAACTTTCATAACATTCTTTGTTATCTTTTGCAAACTACTTTAAACATTACGTAACAAACTAACAGCTGTTTTCCTTGCGTACGTCTAGCTCCATTTATCTATTGCAAAGGGGCTGCATGGATGAGAATGTCACCAACTTAGTAAACGTGATTTTTTCGGTAAATGTGAAAATTCATGATAGCCATGTTTCAGTATTGTAGTAATATTTTTAAACTAGTGCGTGGATACGATCTTTATTTTTCTTCAAAGTTATCTAGCACCGTCTCGTACGGACACAAGTTAAGGGCACTGAAATGCCTGTTGCATATAGCCGATGTAGAAACAATCCAAAGACTGACTCAAATGGATATTCGTGACTTGCGGTGAGTATTTGTTGGCGTAATTTTAAAATGAATGGTTCGTGTGTTTAAAATTAAAATTTCTGATTTTCTGCGCATTAGGGTGTTGGCCAAAACTTACCTTTGCGGGTCGCAACTCGAACAATTGCGCTTGTCTTGCGAACTCCCACAAAGCGACAATCCTGCTGCTGCTCGGGATTTAGCCGTACAACTTCTTCAGAGTCAGAGCCAGGATCCCATCGTAAGTACCTCATAGTTTGTCGGCATGTTCTACGTACATCGATATTGTTAACAAAAATTGATTCAACTTTTCAATGTGTTAATTTAGACATTGACATTGGCAGCCGACCTGTGTTTTAATTCAAAATTCTACAATCTCCAAATATGGAATACTATTTTGCGACGAATGATTGATGCAAAAGCGGTAAGAGAAAGAGACAAACTGCTCATGGTTTTTAAATGTAGCGCAATTACTTGAAATGTACATTGGTCATTTTACAGTACAAACCCTTGAGGGAAGTTTTATTTTCGCTGTCATCACATGCCATAATACTGCAATCGACCGAGTTCTTTAAGGCATGGAGAGCAATTCTTGAAGGTAAAGCCAACTCATCTGCGTGCGATTTGTGGTGCCATATTTGACAACGATTTAATTTGAAATTTGAATTTTACTAGATGACACTATGGATAAAAACGAACCAGCTCCTGGGTTTAACAAATTAATATTATTGCACAGGTTTCCTCCCCACAATTTCTCATTTGTACAGACTGGCTCAATACTGTTAACATTTTTTCTTAATCGTGAATCTGTTTATTTCAGATGTCCTTTATTACACGAGTTGGATTTGTTATCGTTAGCAGATTATTTTAATCAAGTTTCTCTCCCTGTGCTAACCATTGACTGTTTTCTGCATCTGTGCGACCGTTCTTCTACGAAGAAAAATATCAAGGTGAATTGGCTCAATTCTGGAGATGCGAAATTGTCTGAAATTCGATGCATTCATAATTGCATTTTGTTGTTTAGGAATTTCTGATGGTCCCAGTAATCCCATTAGTCCTGCGACATTTGAAGGAGTTGAGTGAGGTGGCTTCCTCGCTTTATCATATGGATGAGGTGACGTTTCAAAATGCAAATTTCTTTTTGCATTATCACAGGGTGAATTTCATCACTGTACAGATATGTAATGCCCGTTCATGTCTCGTTAGATAAGGAAGGTAGTCTTTCTTTCCGTCGCACGAAAATCGCTTTGCTCCGTGAGCTCGTCACTGTTGAGGTGGTATGAAGATCAAATTATGGAGACAACAGCCCTTAATAACTTGGTGATTTATGCTCTCCAGAATAACATGTGAGTGAATTTGTCCGTTATTGCTATAGTATCATAATTGTCATGAAATGCATTAGCTGCTGATTGTTCGATTTGTTCCGAGAACTTGTCCCTGTAGGACATAAATTCCATTTTTTTTTTATTTTTAAAGGTCCAAAGAATGTTCTGTGATTTTACAAAAATATGCATCTATGAATCCAAATGCTGAAATTGCCAAGGAAGTGAAAAGGAAAGAAGTCACAGGTTTAGATATAGTCAAGGTAAGCACAATTGTTCAAAATTGTCTTCGGATTGTCTGTTTTACTTGTATTGCAATGCTGCATCAATTATGTGATAAGCAAAATAGCAGCAAACTAAAACTCTTCATATAAAATTGGGTTTACCTATCACAAAACATTGTTAAATGACGAATTATTCTTAACTCTGTTGTACAACTTGTTATAAAAACACCATGGTTATCTTACACCAAGTTTATTTTATTAGTGCGTCTACACTCATCAACTTGTTATAAAACGTCCACTCTAGTGCGTTGGTCATCAAGACTGAGATGTTTTGAATAACTTCTTTTTCTTTTCATTTTCAAACATGTTGTATAATTTTCTTGCATAAAATTAATTTTCGAAAATTTGTACCATCCATGACAAGTCATATGATAAATTGCACAACAAAGTTCAGAACTAATTTGTTATATTACAGCGTTTTCTTATAAAGTGTATATCCAGATTTATACCGTTCTTCGGTCTTTGCCGACACAACAAGAAAAAAACGTCCAATAACATTTTTCTTCACATTTTCAAACAAGTTGTATAATTTTACAATATTGCACATTTTGTTATGTAACAGTACCAGTGCGCGAGTATACTTATCGTGGTTTTGTTCTTCCAGATCTACTCCGAAATTAACAAGTTGGAAATAAACAAGTAATGCTTTTTTACAACTTAGGAGTTAGTGGCTTAGTATGAACACTGTAAATACAGATTTGTTTATTTTGTCATGCTAGAAAATGTCAGTGTCTGAACTTTCAAGTGAAATACATGTACAGCAATAGTGCATATTTTGAACTTAAAAAATGTTTCATTTCTGGAAATATTTATTGGGTGCCAAATAAATACATGTATTTACTTTTGTTTACTAAATTGTCAGATTTATTTTCATGGTTATCTTCTTCATACATGTTGCTAACGCCCCTCGAGGCATTTTCAATTTCGCGCTTATTTCCCATGGTGCACTTTCCGCGGCACAAGCGTTGCTATTGGCTGAAATTGGAGCTCTTCGTTGGAAAGGGTTGAACCAATCGATCGGTTCTAGAACAAGAAAGGTTGGAAGCATGAACCATGATCATGGTTTGCAGCGAGGATTTAAAATGTGCTGTGTTTTTGTTACTTTCTGTTGAAAATTCATTTTGACAGCGCGAAAGAAGCGAAGATTACGTAAGTAAATTGGACTTGAAATCATGGCAGAATACGTAGAGATATCGCATAAACTGGTGGAAGCTTTGGCTGTTGTGATGGATTCAAATGCGACCCGGGAACACAGAGCCCTTGCCAACGAGGTATGTACATGCCTTCATTCCAACATGTCTGTTTTGCAAAAGCAATCTTCATATTGTAATTGGAAGGTTATAATTAGTTTTTAGATAAATTCAAGGATGATTCTCCCTTGTGCGCGCAATGTGGCTTTCACCTGGTTTCTCAAAACAATTCCCCAGTGGTGAGGCATTATGGGTTGTTCCTCATCGACCACTGCATCAAGTGAGTTCGTGGTTTCTTCAATTTATTCCTACATTTTTAGATCTTTCTGTTGCAGGTTTTCAATATTTCATTATTAGCTCTTCAATAATTATGGCTACATGTATCCATAATTTGCAGGTATCAATGGGTTACGATGTCTCTCGATCAGAAAGTGTTTGTCAAAGACAACATTATGAAATTGCTGGCAGATGTGAGTAGTTTGTAGCTTTTATTCCAAAAATTGGATGATATTGCCATTTATTTATCTATGGTATTGCCAGTTCTATATTGTGATTAGAATTGTCATTGATATTTTATACTATAAATAGCATGTGGAGAGTATACATCCCAAGATAATGCAACATGTATTCCAAATGAATTAAATATTTTGATATCTATGTATTTAGGGCACGTTTAACATCTTGGAAGAACAATATCATATTAAAAACGCCTTGGCAAAAAGCGTGGTGGAAATTATTAAACGAGAGTGGCCTCAGCAATGGCCAAAGATGCTGTCAGAGTTTTTTGCTCTCAGTGATTTAGGGGTAAATCGTGGACGATTTTGCATTAATCGATCATGTTTGCTGTTTCTTTGCATCTCTCTTGTGTCTAATTGTAATTTTCTGATTGGCACATTTTAATTTAGGAAACCCAAACAGAATTAACTTTGCTTATATTTCTTCGGTTGGCTGAAGATGTAGTTACTTTGCAAAATGTACCTGTCCACAGGCGGCGACAGATTTATCAGGGTTTGACTTCAAATCTAGTGGAAATTCTTGCGTTTTTTACTGTGATACTTCAAAAGCATGTTCCTGAATATGTCAAATTGGTATGTACCTGGTTCTTGTTAGAGGCCCTCTATTGCGAGTGTTGAGTATAAAATAGTTTTATTGATTCTCCATTTTTATTTGCCAGAAACAATATCCCGAGGAAGAAAATAAGTTCAAGATGACTATTCACGGCCGCGTGGCTCAAGCTGTTTTGGCTACTTTAGTTGAATATCTTGACTGGATACCAATCGCGCATCTGGTTGCAAGTGACTGCATACTTCTTAAAATGTTTTGTGAATTACTGGAAGATGACAGACTTAAATATCCAGCAGCGGAATGCCTGTGGGTAGTTACTGGTAGGAAGGTAAGCTGGACATTTTTGTATAACGTTTGATCGGATTTCCATCGTTATAAAAAGTTTGTAAGTTGGTTATTTAATAGTTTCGCTATTTTGTTTTAAGGGCAAACCTGATGATCGCAAACCTCTTCTCGTTCTGTTTGAAGAAAACGTCATGGCTGCCATGTTCAGGGCGACACAGTAATAAATAGTGAAATGATTCATTAATATTTTAAAGGTTGACTATCCTAATTGCATTCTGCTGTTATATTTGCCTTTAATAGAATAGTAAGTGAAGGCAATGTTCAAGAACAAGGCCATACTTTTTTAAAAAGAATGTGCCAGACTTTTACGAATCTGGGAAATATCTTGTGCGGTACTTTGGTAAGCTTGGTAAACCTTTATTATGTTTAACTTTAACTGTTTTTGCTTTTACTGTAATTGTTGGGCGTTTTAGGGAGCAATATCTGGAATAGAATTGCCCGCAAGCTTTTCATCATATTTGGAGGTGATGCTTAGTTTAACACACCATGATAGCCAGGTATAACATTTAATAAGAGTACTTTTGAATTAACAAACTTTCATTGTTTCAATTTGTTTGAAGGTTTCATTCATTATGATCAATATTATTAAATGCGTTTTTAGATTGTCAGCAGTTATGCAGTTTCATTATGGTTTTCACTTTTCCGCCACGAGCAATTGGCAACAAACCCAATTCTGCTAGCATTTATATCACGCATCGTGGATGCGCTTTTCAAGAAGTTAATTAAGGTAAAAATTTTACGAACAATTTTGCTACAACATTGCTTAAACAATTGACAAAAAGCTTATTTTTTCTGCATGCAAATTTAGGTTGGCTTGCCGTCACATGCGGATTCATTGAGCAGCGCATTTTCATCTTTGGATTTTGACAGCGATGATGATTTTAATTCATTTTTCTCAAGTACGTTGGTTTCGTTCAATAATTTTATTGCATTTTCATAATTTTGCATTATCTCAAGGTTTTAATTTAACTGCTCAACACAGGGTACCGCACTGATTGTGCTGATGTACTGAGGTTAGCAACATCTTTGGCGCCTCAAGTCACGTTTGAGAGTGCAGCCCTTTGGTTACGAAATCAACTAAGAAAACCAATTGACACCAGCAATGGCAAGTTTTTTTTTTCGAGATTTGTAATTCTATTTATATCATTGTAATGAAATGTAAATTTTTCCAACAGGAAGTGAAAACGGGTCAGGTTTCTGCACCTTGTCATCGCAAGCTTACCTCCAGTGGGATGCCTTGACAGTGTGTTTAGAAAGTGTATTATCTAAGATACATGGCACGGAGAACTGTAAAGTAAGACCTGAATTGCTTTTTTCATATACATTAATAACTGACTTCATGAATTTGCGAAATATGACGATTTGACAACAGTTTCATTATTACTAGTTTGAATTTCATTTCCTTTAACCTTTCTACATTATTTTAGCTTTTAGCTGAAAAGGGGATTTGTCTATTACAAGAAGTACTTCTTTTTCAAACACATGTGAGTAGCCATCTTGTATTCCCCGGAAAACTCCAATTTACCCCCTTCTCCACCACTGCGTTATGTATTCATAATCATTTTTTTCGTTAGGATCCTTTGATTCTATCGGCTACTTTATCGTGCATTTCTGCGTTGTTTGTATTCCTCGATTACGCTCCGCAAGTCCTTCCATCCGTACTCGATCGTGTGAGTTTAACAAATTTAGTATGTTCAACTAAAAATGTGCTGCAACTCAGAACTGATTTCCCACTGTATTGGATTTAGATTTTTTCCACTCTTGTATTTTCTTTGCCGGGGCAAACAAAAGCTTCACGAAGTCGTGCTGTGAAAAATGTTCGACGCCATGCTTCGTCCTGTCTGGTGAAAATTTGTAAATCTCATCCTAAGTTATTACTAGTAAGTAACCACTTGCATATGCGTGCGCCATCTCAAGGTCTGTTTGCTCAATATGGTTACTGATCCCAACTATTGCAGCCATTATTTGACAGCATATACACCAATGTGAAACATTTGTTCGTCGACATCGAGCAGTTATCGCAAATGGAAAAATGCACGTTAACAGAAGCTCTCATCCTCATCAGGTAACCCTCTCATAGTCCGACATATTAAAATTATTGTTTTATTTTCACATGAACGTATTCATTTCATTCTTTCTTTAATTAGCAACCAGTTTCGGAATTACGAAAAGCAATGCAACTTTTTAAGGGAGACTTTGGCTCCCATTTCAGCAATTTGGCTGAGAAATGACATGATGACGTAAGCCCTGATTTTCATGTTGAGTTAATCATGCATTGTGCTAATTGTTCCTTAGCAAAACGTAAAGCTCTATCATTTTTTTCTTTTGCGTAGGGCATTTTCATACACAGATCACTTTATGTCGTACATTGGTTTAGACAGACCACCCGTTGAACCCAGCTCAGATGACCTACCTGGAATCAATCGTTCTCAGGTTAATATATCACTTTTTAATTTCAGTTTCCTGCATGAATACCTGAAAAATACATCAAAACCAATTTGAAACTGATCCGCAACAATTTCTCTCCTAATTCTAGATAATTTGTTGCATTAACATGATTCTGGCAGTCATCAAGAGGAGTGCGGGCCCAGAAGAAGTCGACGTAGCTCGACAAGGTGGCTTCTTGGTAGAAACGACCGAATCCGGAACAATCATTATTTATAATCCGGCGTGGGATTTTATATTCGCTCTTTTGCCACAAGTGTTCAGCTTGCTAAGGTAAATGTGTTTCCTGTTGTTAAATACTTTTACAGAAGTTCTGGTTTATCATGCAAATTATAGTATCAAATCATTTCTTTATAAATTCACAGGATGCTCAATAGCCTCCAGACACCAGAGGCCGCTGCGAAATTCTCTGCCGAATATGCAAAAGCTAACGAAATTCCAGATAGCGATAAGAATAATGTTCTCGGTGAGGGTCTTGGTGGTGTTGTCTTTATTTGTTTTTATGAGGCAATTGAATGCCTTAAATTTTATTATTATTATTTATGTAGGCGTGGCTCCACCGAGTATCGATGTTGGTGATGTCCCTCAAAGCAAACAACCAATTGAGCGCATGCAGAACTTCTTGACAGGGGTCCATGACCAATGGTAAGCATGTTTATTCGATTTGAAACCAATTGCCTAGGTTACGGCATGATTTAAAGTAACTAAGTTTTATAATTTCCATAATTCGTCATCATTGTTCATTGGTACGTGCATTTTAGTTACCATATTTTAGGCAGTTGCTGTCAAAGCCTTGGTCAGAAGTTCTATTCCATTCCAAGTTTGGTCGACACGTTGATTTTATCAGTGTTTTCAAATGTTTGCCAAATGTCAGATTATCGATTACGACCGGCCATTCGTATCCTTTAGATTGTTGTTGTATCGGTGATTTTTCTGTCATTGGTTGTTGAAGAACTTCGCACCGTTAAAAACTTTAACTTAATTCCATGCGTTTTTATGAAACCATTCATTCAGTGCTGTCCTCCGCAGCTATATCGTGTAGCCGCGGTTCCGATCCTCTCAACCCTGTGTCCAGTTATGTATCAGGTCTGCTGAAACTCGTCATTCACATTTTTGCAAATTTCAATGCAGAGGTGGCAATTATAACAGTGCGATTTATTTCAGAGATTAACTCAGAAGTGGGCAAACCTGGATCAGTGTATTCTGAAAAGGTCGGTAATATACATTCTGTAGACCTACATTTTTGGTCATAGTTTTGTACTCTTTCTAGATACGAGTATTTAATATCAGCTCAAACTTACGCCAACTGACTGAATTTGTTCTTAAAGTAATGGAGAGGAAGATAATATGGAAGCTCAAGAGGTTTTAGAAGAACAACTTCATCGACAGCTAACTAAAGAATATATTGACCTGCTAGGTAATTTTGAACCACTTTTTTTTTTCATAGTTTTTGTTGAATAACTTTTTTGCACTCAATTCATCAAATTAATATGAGTGAATTTTTTCTTCGTTTTTTCTTCCAAAGTTCTTATCTTGCAAGGTAAGAAAGGCCAGGCCACTTTTGCTGGTGATATGATGGAAGAAGATGATAACTCTTCAGTCGCTCACGTGGAAGCCTTAGGAGAGTTGGGGAGGCTCATCTTTCAATTTCAAGTAAGAAATTTTCCATGTGTCTATTTAAATTTATCGTTTTAGAAAACCTACATATACTTTATGCCATCGGTTTTTTTTAGGATTTGTACCCAGCTATTGTACTGTGTATATTCAGAGCTCTTTCATGGAATGACACGAGTGTCTCTATCAAAGCATCGCAATTATGTCTACCTATCATCAAACAGGTCAATATTTTAACCTAGTTTGACCGCAATTTTTAAAAATCACATTTCCTTTTCTTGAGTTCATTTGCATTTACTTGCTACATGTTGTTTTTGCATTACGTTTGCAAACAGATGGTATCAGACACTAATTTTGGCTCGGACGAAGCTCAGCATCTTTTGACGTGCATCTTTATGGGGTTACGACAACACGGACAGCACGACACAAACGTCAGCATCCTACTAACTTTGGGCCTTCAAGCGTATGAAGTTCTGCGACCAATTTATCCCAATATGGTCAATCTGATGCACCAGATTCCAGGATGTTCTCCTAAGGATGTTGCTGTGAGTAAGATTTACAAATTGTTGCCTTTTTTCCAAAAAAATATTACACTCACAAACATGCATAACTATTTTATAAAAATGCATAGAATTGAATCCAGCAGAATGAAAATTGCCAAAATATATCATTATATCAACTGAGACAAAATTACATATTTATTCACATCTGGTTTTGACTAGTTTTTTGTAGATCTTTTCATGAAAAATGTTAACTTTTTCCCCAGGATTTTGACGACAAGCTCCTAAATGCCAATCCTAGCAAGCAAAACGAAAAGAAAAAGAAGGAAATGTTCAAATCGCTCGTTTCAGAGCTGATTAGCGTAAGTACAATTTTTTTCCCTTCATAATTTGTGGGTTTTACTAGTTAGATTGAAGGAAAAAAAGCTGCTTTCATTGAAAGAACCTGGTGCAGAAACCGCACATTTTTGGACTTATTACTCAACAAGACCTATTTTGTTTATGAAACTTTCAGAAAAGTGTCGGAGAAATGTTCTCCCGGAAAGCCTTGCTACAAGCACTACCACCGCTGTTCCGCCCTGCCAAAGCGCCACGGAATGATCCAATGGAGTCTCGAGACTTTGCTCAAGGTATTTGTGAGCTTTTCAAAGAGTGCCCTGACAAAGTCATCACCACATCGTGATTGGAATTGTCATTACACATCTTCTAACATCATGTTGTTGGACCGTGCATGCACAAATTTCACTCGTAAAACTTTTACTTTCTTTTTCAACTGATTTCCAAAATTTGATGCGAACAAGGATTTTGTATTGTCGAATTTTACTGAAACTAAAAGTTACAGGAACATTTATTGCACTGGAAGGACTATTTTTATACATCACACTTTCAGTTTGTAAAACTTGCACACTACATGTACAGGATTTCTATTGTACTGCCACTTACAAGCAAATATGGTGATATCCATCTTAATCTCAGGGCTACAAAACATAAGAAAAACCTTACAGATACGCTTATACACTCAAAAATGTGTTCTGCAAAATTGGCATGTGATGAATAGGACAAAAAAAACAATGTTCGCCTCATTTACATGAGTGACATGTTCACTATCTTCACTCTTTCAATGGTTACAGACGGCAGCAACTTGAGCGAAAAGTTGAATAATTATATAATTATTTGATATCATTGCCCCATCAGGATTAAATTGTTTTATTTTTACCTTGTGAGGTATAACGTTTTCTGGCGCACCCTGTATTGCTAGTTCCAAATGCGGTCGATAGGTGGCACCACTGCGGCCGCGTTCGAAATCGTTCTTCAGCCAACGGTTTTTGGTGAGTACTAAATTTAAATTTAAGTTTAATGCAAACTCAGTTTCAGAACAAATCGAGTTTAAATAAGTTCACAGAACGACGCTGCAACGTGTAAGCTTTGCTTTTTGTATGAAATAATGATTGACGATACGAATTACCCGGAAAATTGTTGATTTGTTTGCACTGATGGATATTCGAAATTCCAATACCTGTTCTAGAATTTTTCACCAAAAATTTGATTTATTTCAATCTTTGGTCGATTCTAGCACAACTTGCCAATCTATGACCACCTTTCTCTCGCTCTAGTCACGAAATTTGTAAATCCCAAAGGATTTCACATGAATGGTGATCGATCACAACTTCAACATTGTTACAGTACATGAATACCAATTAATTGTATGATAATTTAATTGCAACTTACATCATTGCATATTTCGTGGTGATTTTATTGATTATATGATGGGTTATCGCTAAGGTTTAATTTACATTCGGTTCAGAACTTTAGATATGTATGTAGGTTACATATACATAATACATGTATCTCACAAAATCAAAAAATAGTTCACAAGATTTGAAGGATGCACCCCTGACTAGACTGAAAACAAAGAGAGGGGTTGACTCGTTGCGGTCTTATTCATCTCCTTTTTAATATTGTTTGGTCGAGGGAATTAAATAGCTTTTATATTAGTGGACATATTGCGTTTCAGCCTCGTTGCGAAAGGTAAAGGCGGCGACAGAAGCAACTGAACATGGTCATACTTCATAAAAGTGACTCTAAGCAAAACAATTGTTTCTGAAGTATTGTCATACATGTATCCAAAACAATGGCAGCATTAAAACGCAACAACCCACCTCGTTAAGATCGTGGCTAAAGCCAAGCACGAATTTTGGTCTCTGACATGAGACTCGTTGGAGTGGTTGCTACAATATACGAAATTTCATCGTGTTTTATTTCAGCACAATGCATGTAATCAACAACCTCGTTTAGTTTGCTATCTAGGTTGGCAATCAGTGTCAAGTGTATATACATATACATGTGCATTGTTGTGTATTCTGGGTATATAGTAGAACCTGGCTAAACAAATATTGCCTAAAGTAATATCTTCTCTAATACTAAAGACATACCAAAGAAAAGCACGATAATTAAAAAAGGGTTAGATAAACGCAGTCACCTATGAAGTAGAACCTGTCTAAAGTAATATCATCTCTAAAACTGAGGTCATACCAAAGAAAACTGGATGGTCCTTTAAAAAAGAGGTAGATCAACGTGGTTACCTATCAAGTTGGTAGTTAATTAGTCGAACAGACTGCTTTGGCGGTTTCTGCAGTGAATTGTGGGAGCATGTACTGTATATACTGGCAACACCGTAGAAGATGTTACCGTGTTCCTGGAACACGTTAAATATTACCGATTTTTAATCTTGTTTTCCATTACCGATTGAGAAACGCACAGCAATACGTCATCTCGGTTTTTGCCATTATCTGGTTTGTAAAACTATATTTTACTTCTGCATATAATAAGTACAAAACTTATGTCAGGTGCCAGTCCCAATGTGGGAACCACGTTGAATCTAATAAACCTCCATAACTTGATATTGAGTAATTTTTGCGCCAATTTTTCTGTCCTTACTAATAACCTTTATAAAGTAATATTCTGCACTAGTCCCAAGGATGTCAGTTCAGAGAGGTTTGCTGAATTATGTGCATATGGCATGCAAACATGATGATAGACTAGTCCTTATATTCGTCTTACTGTTCAGTGACCACTGGTGGTTAGTTTAGATTGGGGGTAAAAACAAGTTGTGCTTGAGTACAACGTGTCAAACGTCAAATCTTCATTAATGTTGCGAGGTAGGCTATGCTGAAATACAGCTGTATGCCGCCGTCAATAAAACGCCCTCTTTTCAGTCAGGGCACCCTGCAGGGGCTGAGAGCGCACCTGAACCCTCTCGAAAAAAAGGCTCGATGGACAGGGGTCATCTGTGGCACCCATCATATGATAGCCTTAATTGACTGCACATTTTTTATAAGGATTTTTGAATTTGCCGCACATCACGTGCGAGCGTTGATTGGTCGAAATGAATCACGTGGCGATGCGCTAGAAGGCATCTCACGTGACGTCCATGGAACGTGAGATTCCATTTAGGAAGACGTTCCATTTTGGCAGGAAGACGTTCCATTTTGGCAAAAAGAACTCGAGTCTCAATTTCGTTTTTTTTTCAAGATGGCGTTAAATGACCAATAACTACAGCAAACTTTACAGTTTTATCTCAAGTAAAACGACCATTATCAGGTAATTATTATATTGGTACAATGTAGTTCAAAAACGAAGAGCTTAAATTGTATTTAGACGTTTTTCAAATGAACCGATGAACTGATGACGACACTTTTACTTTCATCAGTTCATGGATTTATAGTAAAAGCAGCTTTCGAGCAATTTTCGTGCTAGCCATAATGCCACCCATAATACTGTAGTTATTGTATTTGAAAAACGTCTAAATACAATTTAAGCTCTTCGTTTTTGAACTACATTGTACCAATATAATAATAACCTCATAATGGTCGTTTTACTTGAGATAAAACTGTAAAGTTGGCTATAGTTATTGGTCGTTTAACGCCATCTTGAAAAAAAAATCGCAATTGAGACTCGAGTTCTTTTTGCCAAAATGGAACGTCTTCCTAAATGGAATCTCACATTCCATGGACGCGCATCGCCACGTGAGATGAACTAATGAAAGTAAAAGTGTCGTTGTAGTTCAATTGCATGGACAATTGCCATCATGGTGATCATGTGAATAAAGCTTCAGAAACTAGTTTAAGGAATTGATAAGCTTCATTTATTTGGATTTTTTGAAATTTAATTTTTTTTAGTTATACGCCATTTTCATGGTGTCCAAATACTTCATGGAGCCACTGTACTTTAATGTTGTGTGAATCCCTATATCGTGCAAATTCAATAATTATATCGTCCTAATCATTGGCCATATTGATTAAAAATATTATTACAGTATATTCACGAACAGGATTTTTGAAATTTTATTGGTCGATAGAGAATCTAAAGGTCAGGGTAAAATTAAAATTTCAACCTGGGAAACTTGGAAAAATCAGGGATTTTATGTTATGAAAGCTGTGGGAACCCTAGCTGAGTAGGGTGCTGGGCTGAATTTAATGTCGGTGAATGCCAAGTGGACTGCAAGCCATTGACAAATTTTTGTATGAACATGGCGAGGAGACATTTTACAAATCAGGCGTTTCTATGCAAACTTGAAATTGTGGTTTTTGGTAAAGTGATTGCTTTAATTTACCAATATCATTTACGTGATTTGTACATGTACAGTAGATGGTCTCTCATCAGCTCGTATCAATAATCAGGTTGAAATTTTATAAGCAATTTTATATCCTACATACAGTATATAGCCGAACTAATGAGGCGGATCTTGATAAGCGTTTATAGTATATAAGACTTCGGGCCCCTTGATTAGCGTTGTGTTCTCACCCCAATTATCCCAATTATTAGTCGAAATCGTTTCGATGAAATCTGCTTTAACCGTCTTTGTCTCCTCTAAGTGTCCCACGAGTTCTTACGCACTGTAAATGCCACCGACGTCGTTAACCAGCGAAAGGGCGACAAATAATTAATTTCTCATAATCAAATATTAATTCAGCTTTTATAGACTCACGATATAGCCGATTGTCTAACTGGTCCAGACCCAAGGGCTAGGGCGCTATCTTTATAGCGTATCGTAGATGGACACGTCGCAGTTTAATTAACTCTAATAAAAATTTCTAAGTCGCAATAAAAAATCATAAGTCGATTAAAGTCAGCGAATCAGTCGATATTAAAAATTGATTTCCAATTAGACAGTTTCACGAATTACATTTAGCTTGCTCGACCCTCCATCCCCCCCCCTCAAAAAAAATAACAAAAAATAGGGTAAGGACATCCCCCCCTAGGCTGGAAAACCTGGAAATACTGAAAACATACTGAAAATAATGAAAATATACTGGAGCTTTTTCTTGATACTCGAAAATTTTCATTTTGTGAAAAACACCCTACAAATTACTCCCTATGGTCCGTTATTCCTTTCTGAAAAAAAATAAAAAAAACGTTTTCTTTTATTTAAATTTTTCCAGCAGAGAAAGCTTTTATTGGGTTGAATACATTAAACACTTGAATAAATGTTTTTTCATTCTAATTTATATCATATTTTCCATTTTAAAATTGTCAATTTCTATTTTAAATTATAAAAACTAATTAAAATTATGCATGAGATAGTTTATTAAGATATTTTGAAATTAGTAAACATATACAATATATAACTTATATATGAATTAATACTAACCTTTTATTGGTTTGAACACGTTAAACATTTTAATAAATGTTTTTTATTTTATCTTAAATTGTATTTTTCATTTTAAAATTGCCTATTCCAATTTTAAATACATGTAGTTTGTTAAGGTCATTTGAAATTAGCAAGCAAACTTATACAATTTATAACTTATGTTTGAATTAATACTTATAATAGATATAATTATTTTTAACCTTTCTCATCTTATACGAGACAATAATTATACAGCAGTTGAGTTTTTCAAAAATTTCGCCTTTGTGACAGTTTTTCTAAAAATGTCAATAATTTTCGTAGGAATATGCCTGGAAAGTGGCCTGGATAAAAAATGAATATGTAAACTGGAAAAAAAATGAATACGCATACTGGAAAATACTGGAAATTACTGAAATATGAAATTATGGTTCAGTGGACACCCTGGTAAAAGGGTCACGCCATGTACCCCCCCCCTCCCCCCGAATATATACAGGGTGAGGGAGAGACCGGTTTGGACAAACGGTCCTTTAATGAGGAATTTAATCGCAGGTAAAAGCCATTAGGCCAGTTTTATTATACTAATTACGGGGCCCTATATTGACGATAACTTTCGACTTTTCGCAATATTAGAATCGGCATCGCAGGTGGCGAAATCGTTGCTTTTATCTTCAACCGCTCCGCTTAATTTATATTTATTCCCGTTAATTTATCGACTAACACCTCGCCAGATCTGATAAAAACTTATTTTTTTGATAAACTCGAATATTTATGCATTTTTCATCCTCTATTTCTAATCCGATGTACATTGTGTACGAACGTGACCTTCGACCCGTTCTGGTCCGAGGCGGCGTTTCCATTAACTTGACCACTGGCATGCATGGTCATCTTTTTTTTTATTTTGGCAAGAATTGCCCCTAAAGCTCTCCCATAGATGCTCGTTGAGGGACCCCATGTCGCTTTATTGCCAATGAAGTTTCCCTTGTTTTTGCCGGACTTCGTGATGAGTTCATTACCTGCGTTAACGGGGGTTCCCTCGGCGATGTCCAGCAGAAAGGGGTGCCGGCCATGGGGGGGACAACAGCACCCCCGCTGGGGGGCGCTGATTATTCATCGCATCCCGAATGCGTGTTTGACACGTCCAGTCGCAAAGCTTTGTGGCCGGATCGATGGATGGGACCATCTTGGCTTTTTGTAAATTGCGAAAGTAATCCCCACGGCCCCACCCCCCAACTGACCCCCAGGCATCCCCCATTAGAGGACATTGTTACGCAAAATTCGCCATCAATCAAACGGAAAGGCACATTGCGAATTTATTGGGGCCATGCATTGAGCCAAATCCAGCAGTCAAGAAAAAACACCAAAAAAAAATATTAAAAAAAAAGATTTGGCGATTTTGCTCAGTTTGATTTGCATAAAATTCGACCAGGTTAAGGGAAATGGGACCCCACGGATTACACGGATTACCAAAAAATATTTATAGAAACATGCTCGGGTAGTAACGACTTTGAGCTGTCGAATTGACTTTCACTCATGCGTGGTCTGATAATTGCGCGTGTGTTCAGCACCCTGTAATGATACGTAATCATTTCATTTATCGTAATGATGGCGTAATTAATACTTGAATGTTCGTTTAGCAGGCTGCTGACATTGTGAGGAAAGTTACCATACAATGGAATGCAAAAATGAATACGATGTACATGTACAGTATGTAGTAGTAGTGTCAGTAGTGTGTAATGTATAATAACAGCATTTTCGGTTTGAAATCTGTTTCAACAGTGGCACACCATAGAGGGGTTCTCTCAGAAATGAAATTTTCAACTTCCCTGACTTTTCCAGGTTTGAAAACATTTCCCTGAACACCCAGACATTTGAAAATAAAAAAACTTGCCAATGCAAGAAATATATACCAGCATCAGGATATATCAAATTTTCATAAGGATGTGAATTTATAATCCTATCAATCCTATAACCCTGTCACGAGGAAATATCAAATTTCGATTATTTTTCAAATTAACCATTTCATTCTTAATTTCTTTCACAGAATTCGTCGTCATCTCCTGATTTTTGTGCTAACCATTAGTTCGATTGATTTATTGAATTTCCAGACGTTTTCGAATTAAACCAAATTTCCCATGCCTTTTTAATTTCCCTGACAATTCCAGGTTTTCTATGTCAGGGCTCCCCAAATTAAGTGTGAATTAAAAGGTAAATTCACCATTTCTATATGAGCAAGCATGCTGACTAATTGGGCAAAGGCATATACATGTACGTATATATAATATTGATGTTTAAATTCCCCTGACAGTACATATACTGTAGCCGTCCTTCCAGTTTTTCGTGTAATGTGTAAAACTTACATTTGACTATCCATATACATGTACAGTTTATTTAAAGTGGTCATTTTTTTCTTTTAGTGCTCCGAACGCAGAGTATATTTATATTGTGCTTCGTCCGCTGAGTGTATTTAAATTGTGCTTCGTAAACATATTCGTCGTGTCAACATGGTTCAAATGTCGCAGCTAGGGCCCCGGTTCAGTGTTAATAGGGGGGTCAGTGAGTGGACATCTGAGTGGACCCATGATCCAAGACCCAACATTCTCAGTAAGTACTGTACATGTAGGCTTAACAACATATAGACCTCCTATATATATATATAGACAACATATAGACTCGCACATAGACCTCCATAACCAATAAATCTAGAAGTTTTGAAGGGGCGATGGCGATTTACTTACGCGTTATAAGATATTGCTTATTATAAGCTGTCGGCTCGATTTTTGAGAGAGGTTTTAACACCTCGTGGCGATCAGCAGGTGAGAAAGCAAAAAATAAAAATGATGAAAAGATCAAGGGGTGCTTTCTATAGCACTCGCCCCATAAAAAAACGCATTCCTGGGCCATTAAACAACAGAATTTCCTTATTGTAATATACATGTAGCTGTACGCGCAATTCGAGGGCAATCTTACTTCGTGGTTGTCGATGTGCGGCCTACGTTGGTTTTTAATTAAAACTCAAATTTGTTGGCTTAACAATTAACGGTTTTTACTCAAAATAACATAACAAACAACACTTTATATACACTAGACTCTTAATGCGTTTGATACGTGCACGTGAAACAAATTATTCTCGTGACGACGTTCTATTCGCGTGACGATGTTGTATTCATGTGGGCACGTTCGATATTTTCACGTGAAGTCGTTCGATCTTTTCGCGTGATTTTGTTCCGTGATTCTAGTTTTCGTATTCTATGTAGAGTATGCGAATGAACAATTAGATCATAATTAGTTCGTTTGAAAATGTTAATTTTAGTTTATACATTTGTACACGTATACAGTACATGGATCCTTCATTATTGTTACATGTAGATGAGTTGAAGCTCCTTCATTATTGTTACATGTAGATGAGTTGAAGCTTCATCTACAGTAAGTATATTTAGTAGTTTAATGTGATTTTGCCCACTTATAGTTCTACAATTAATGCACACCTTCTATAGGGAGTGGAAGCGAAGGGGGTCATGATTGGTCAGATAGTTTTTCCGAGAAAATAGGTGTGACGAACCCTCTGTTATGGTTAGTCCTCAAAAGCCTAGTTTGCATATAAATGAGTAGTAGATTGCTTCACTTTCGCGCAATAAATAACGATTTTAATGGGTTTTATAAGCGGCCTATCGTACACACAGAACACGATCAGTCCCCCTCCCCCCCCCCCCCACAGTATGAAGTCTGATATTTTCGAGCAAATCTCTCAATTTTCTCGCCAGGGAGGTCTGCTTACAACTACATGAATACAATGTACATGTACATGTATACTGTATATAGTGAATATACATGTTGCTCTAATTCAGGACAAGAACTAAAAGTAGATTATATTTATGGTGAAAAGTTGATCGACTCGCACTGTTGGCGTTGAAACGTGAGCTATTTTCATCACATAAACTACGCAAACTGTTATTTCTATACGTGAGCTGGAATATGATGTTGCCATCAATATCATTATACAATATGCTAGTGTTGATGGTCGAGCTTCCCAGTATCTTGACCAAACTCCATGTTATTTTTGGTAGTTTTTGGTTTTTGGTACAGTTGCCTCCTACATGCAAAAAAAAATCAAAACATTAAATGCTCACAGGGAGACGTTCAACAAGTAGTATGGGGAGAAAGGGAGTAACAATTTGAGGACACCCTGTATGTCAATCTCCTTGTATATTGAAGGGAATGCTCGCATAATTGTCGAAAATATGTAGAAAATAAACTACGTCGGGTTTCTAATTTATGGAAATCTGATACGCCCAAACTGATTAGCTTACCTTGTCGGCTTGTCAAATCGAACGAATTTATCCAATTATTAATTGGTGCTAGGGTCCGATATTCGAGTCGCTGTTGTGGTGTTTTGGGTGATTAACATTCCTGATAAAACCACCCATGCGTTTACGTGATTAATTATTTCAGACCATTTTGGAGGCTTCTCCATGTACACTGTATAAGAGGGTATACGAGTACTTGTACTTGCATAATCTTAAATGGGAGGGTCTCTGGCGTGCTTAAAATTAGTAAGGTAAGAACACATTGTAGTTTCTAATTTGCAATCAAAAATTGCAGTCATAAACACAGTGGATTATGACCGTGAAATGCACAATTGGAGTCGAAACTACATGTACATGTATATACAGTAGTTTTGTTTACTGATTTGATGAGTGAATACGTTGTACTAGAATATCTGACTGTGGACTTAAGGATTTTGCAGGACTTCAAGGACGTCAGTCTGGCTTTACAGACTTAAAATTCAATTACCACAGTAGGACTTCATTGCCTTCAATATAACCTTCAATGACGTTATAGACTTCTGTGGGACTTCAATGAGATTTCAAGGACTTCCTAACTAAAAATAGCAAGCCCTTGAAGTCTCATTGAATTTCTTGAAGTTCTACTATAGTCAATGAAATCTGTGACGTCTTATTGAAGTTTTGTTGAAGATGAGGATGGACTTCACCTGAGACTTCAATGATTTCAGTACGTTTAGTGAGACTTGATTGACTTCAATGACTTCTGTGGGACTTAAATGACTTCAGTGGGACGTCAGTGGAACGCCAATAACTTCAGTGGAAGTGTGACTTCATGGAGCTTCATTGACTTCGTTTACTATTCATTGAATTGTGTGAGACTTCAATGACTTCATTAGGGATTCAATGGCTACAATGTGGCTTCATTGGCTTCAGTGAGAGTTCAATTTACCTAGCAGAACTTCAATTACTTAATTCAGAGGGACTTCAATGCCTTCAGTGGGATTTCACTAGCTTCAGTCAGGTTTCAATGACCTAAGTGAGACTTTCAATGGCTTCAGTGGGCATTCAATAACTTTAGTGGACCTTCAATGACTTTACTGGGACTTCCACCAACACCTGACTTCAGAAGATGTTAACCCCTTGGTTGATTCTGAATTTTTAATAGTTCTAAATGCACTTCGAACACAAAAGCGCCTAAAATTAATATAGGCATTGCAACAAAGATGCCAATGAGCAAAAGTCAAAGCGAGCAAAAATCAAAGAGCCATATATTTTATTTGTCCACATGGGTCCATCCGTCCCATGGATGAATAGTGGAATGAGCGATTGAAATTCTCCTCTGGGCCTTACACGGACCTCGGTAATGAAAAGAGCAGCGGGGGGTGGGACCTCCCTCTACGATAGAGTGCGAGGAACCTCTTAAAATTTCGTGTAAAATGCGCGTCTCTAAGATCATCAGTGAGCACGGATTTCAACAAGTTGTTACGTGATGGACCCCAGCAGATAATTAATTGACCACCAGTATCCCCATGGATGGCCAGCTGCATGCTCTCGTTGCGCTTGTTTATTTTATACGAATTAGTTTCGAAAAAAAAATTAGTGGCAATACAATGTACATGTACGTTCAATTATCCGGGGTGCAGAAATTATACCGGATAATCGAAATGGCGTCAACGTGAAATGCCACACTCGTTACTGTATAATTTAACAAAATCTTCTGTTGCATAGTTTAACTATATGTAATAACATTATTATTTTAAGTAAATTTTGATTAATTTGCCAGAATATTGTTAAATTAAAGACACCAGATTATTTCTGAATTCGGCAAATAATAGTGTCTAAGGTGGAGTAACGTTTTCTTGCCCGAACTTGCCCAAAATTTGTTTATCTTAATTTTCCAAGCTTAAAGACAATGGCAAGAGTTGATGATGATCACTTGTCATGAATGCCCCCTGTCTTTTGGGTCGTTATATAATTTTGATACATAGAGAATTTGCGTCATGTAATGTACTGAACCAAAAATTTATAAAACACAATGTTTTGCTAACTTTGTCCTAATTTGGTTTGTTTTTAACGCTGACAAATTCGTTTTCTCGCCATAGTTGCGCAGAATGAATCATAGATGGCGCCGACCATCTTCGAGGCAGGATGGGGGTCAATTAATCTCCAAAAAATTTGGCTACAACCACCTTGCGTGCACTCAGGATTGGTTCACTTGTGTGGTAACTATCGCCCAGTCGAACCTGTTGAGAAGGTGTTAAAATTATAGATGCTTTAAATTCTGAGTCGTAAATTTGAGGGAGTCTCTGGAAACTTATTATAGAAAGCCTGGGAGCAATTGGAAGGAAAGCGAGGGCGGACAAATGATGGGCTCATTGCGAGTAGGGAGGCCTCTCGTAATTGGCTACAATGCCTCTGGTCACTCCGGTCACTCTGGTCCACCTCCTATGTACGAAGAGTGAAAAGAACGTGAAATGTATTTATTATCTGGGTACCGCAAACTCAGGCCGTATATCACCCCTTCGGAGTTAATTAGGGTTGTGTTTTGGCATTTTTGCATTGGAGGTTGTGGGCCCTATATATCCTATTCCTAAACACGTTGAAATCTTTCTATAACGACCACTTACGAGTGTCTTTTACCGAGTACCTACTGTGTAACTATAATTGTAGAGTCGACTAACATAACCTTAGCATATTTCTGCTGAATAATAGACAGAGGGTGTAGAAATTAATGGAAATATTAACAGACTGGGCAATAGAATTTCTTCATGTAGAATTTAAATAGCTAGAAGAGTAATTTTCAAGCAACTTTCCTGGTGGAGTTGGGTATGACTGTGCATGCAAATAGATTTCTTACTCCGAGATCTCTAAAGCAACTCGAAGAAGTCCTTCTAAATCCGTGCTTTCCAAACCTGGGTAAATTACCCAAAATTGGACAAAAGTGGTTTTTCTTTTGGTACTGACAAATGCACATCTGAGGCAAGTGGTCAGTCAGTGTGATATTCATATTCTGAAACAGTCTAACAAAATATTTATTATTAGATTAAATATAATTTTCATTTATTATTAAATCACTTGAATAATTTGATTAGATTAAATCATTTTATAATATAATGTTTAAACTGAATTGGGTTAAAAAAAGGTGTGCATGGAGTAATACGACAAGTGTTTGAAAAAATGTTTACACTCCTGAGTTAGTTCTCCTTACCTTTCAAGTTACAAATACAGTGTACATTTAATCGAATTATAAGTTACTAATGATTACAAGTTGTTCAATATTCTTGGTAGAACAATACTACAAGCTACAACTACAAGCAGACAAGCAGGGTCCTGATAGGTGGTTTTGGGTGACAAGGGCATTGAGACTGAACGAGAACGAATACTAAAAGTCCATTCAAGAATATCCTAAACTTGTAACGAGTCAGTTTCAGAACGAGTAATGCTGTATCGAGGTTATAAAACACCAAATTAATGCAATGATTAGCAAAGATTTAAACGCCGACATGAGGAGGGAGGGGGTTGTTCAATTGGGACAAATATTGATTAGAGGATGGTGGGGGGGGGGAGCAAGATATTAACCCCATCCCCCAACATGATGACATAATACTTGAACGTCACCTAAGACGTTAATCCAAACACATTTTCTGCACATGATTACATAAATTGACCACTCACGAAGTCGATTGAGGCTTAGTGCTGATCACTGGTCAGGACGAAAGGCATGCATTTTTCGAAAGTTGTTTCGCCCCCCTCTTTGACCTATGGTCCAGTGCGTGTTAATACTTTCTCAGTTTTCGCATAATATAGATTGCGACCCCCCATTGACCGATGTGCCTCCCCCCACCCCCACGTACTGTAATAATCTCGATTATAAGGAAAACAGAGATGCAGCAGCGGTCTGATTGAGGATGGCACCAACTCCTTACTTCGATCCGGTTTATTGGTTATAAATTAGAATCAGCGATGGTTTATGGTCCATGGGGTGCCAATGGTGAATGTGCGTGTTGCATATGCATCAGGGCCTTTCGTTAAATGGCACGAGTGCACGGTTATTGCAACAGGTCTGCATGGCTGGAAAAACGGCTTAAGTCGGGCATAAAAATGTATAAATAATATTTCAATAGAGTCGGTGAAACGTTTAACCTCGTATAATGAAGTGGCCTCTGGCTTTTCAGGCAATAAAACTGACCAGGGTGAACACTCACGTAAACATGGCACCTGCGTGCGTGCCTTGAAATTGCTGGGAAGCAATGTCCACTACCATAGCCAGGTTTATTTTGGGGTTTCTGCAGAAATCCATATACATGTATCAAGCTATAAATACATGTAGACCAGTAACCTGAACTGCATCATTATCGTACGAGCTAAAGGAAGAGTTATGAGCATCAAGCTGAAAAAAGAAAAATAAGTCTACTACTTGTAATAATAATGTTGCGTGGAATGAGTCGTGTGCAAAATTTAATTTTAAGTACATGTGTTCATTTGCACATTTCGTGTGTGCAGTAGTACATTTCATGTGTTCATGGGTACATTTGTTGAGTAATTTTGCATTGATGGAAATTTTTAAATAAAGCCATCGAATTTTGTGGAATCTGTTGTTCCAATCCATTTACAGTACATAGCTAAACCTTAAAATCGTGATTTTCAGACCCCCTGTATCAACACTGGTCATCATCTTCATACCCTTCCATAATGTCATATGTTAGATGTGGTGGCCCTGGTGACTAATTTAGTCAAAATTTCCAACCATTATTCATGTTGACTACAAACCAAGAAAACCTGGAAACTTCAGGGAATTTTATACTCAACCTGGAAAAGTTAGAAGGCTCAGGGAATTTTATATTCAACCTGTAAAAGCTAGAAGGCTCAGGGAATTGTATATTCAACCTTGAAAACTCAGGGAATTTTAAATTCAACCTGGAAAAGCTAGAAGGCTTAGGGAATTGTATATTCAACCTGGAAAACTCAGGGAATTTTATATTCAATCTGGAAAACCAGTAAACCTCAAAGAATTTTATATTTAACCTGGAAAACTCAGGAGTTTGATATTCAACCTGGGAAACCTATAAACCTCAGGAAATTTTATATTCAACCTGGAAAACCTGTAAACCTCAGGAATTTTATACTCAACTTGGAAAACCTATAAACCTCAGGAAATGTTATAGTCAACCTGGAAAACCTATAAGCCTCAGGGAATTTTATTCTCAACTTGGAAAACCTGTAAACCTCAGGAAATTGTAGTCAACCTGGAAACCGAAATATTGTTTTTAATAGAATCGTGGCACGCATTTAATCATTAAAATATATTTTTCGAACCTGGAAAATATTAAATATGACCCTGCATGGATCAGCTGGAAAACTCAGGAATTTCGTTTTCAGAAATCAGTAGTCAGTAGTCGCCATGCAATTAAAATTTGTGAACATATCGGTCATTTATTTTTTTAACTCCTCTGAAATATTGTGCAAATCATTTCCTATATGGCACTCGCCTATTATTATTACTACTGAATTATCTTGCTAATAATCACAAATAATTTGGGTTTCACGCCCATTCTGCAAACAAAATAATGCATTAATAGTAATAATTAGATTTATATCAACGATTATATTGACCAACACATAAGCAAAAATCGAACTGAGTGACAGACGTTTCCTGAAGGTCTTAATTATTTTCGTAACATATCTAATTAATCTGGCTGCAGGCCTGACCGCCAGACATCAAAGAAATTCGTAATTTTCTGACTTTGTACTAAGAAAATATGATATATGTACACACGGCGCCTCCATGGAAGACCGTGAGTTGTGGGATTGACCATCGTTGTCAGATTTACTGTCCACTTGCCCGCTGATGGCATCTTTAATCATTTCTTGCAAGTCCTCAACCTTCAAGATTTCACATTTTTTTCACATAAAAATGTTGTATATTTGGTTAGGCCGCTCTTTGTTTGTTTGTGTTGAAGTAGGAAAAGGTCACCAGTGACTCAGTTAGGTCGAGATTCCACTTTATTAAATCATCGATGTTATATTTTTCGCTGACATTGTATACGAGTCCTTGTTTTAGTGGTCTAATGTATGTATACATACAAAATTGTGAGGCTGACGCACATTCTTCATTTTAAATTGTACGACTAATTATATTTGGTTGGGTATTTTTGCTTTTGAAGACATGCTTACGAAAAAAAATCCTCAGATAATAAACTTTTCGATTTCTTTCATAATGCATTTTTTGCTAAAAATAATTTTAATAGGCCCAGCGTTACGCTTCACTCGGCCGTAAACCACTGTGATTCGTATATATCAAAGTTGAGCTTTTAAATATGTAGCTGGGTTTGACATCCCTTGTACGTTAGAAGATGAAATAGCATCAAATTTAACCTGATTTACTATGGGATGCATGCAACAGTAGCGTGTGAAAAGGCAACTTTTATTTTATATACTTTTTTGCCCTTTATACCTGCGGTTGCTTTTTGCGTCCAGGTATATAAATAAACCTTTCTATAAAAAGAGGCTGAATGTTAATACGAAGATTCTTGTTGGGGATAAAACGCTTTTCATGTTTATAAATATGTAATGTCGCGCACGCATGCAAATGCTGCATGCGGATAATTTGTTTGGCGAACAACTTCGTATATTTATATTCGTTCCTAATTAGCTTTTTTTGTTTCATCGTAATGCATGATATTCTGAATCTGCTTTTAGTATACAGCGTATAAATTCAGGGAAAACGACATTGCCATGCATGCAGGCAGTGTTAGAAGCGGTGTTTCGGTGCCCGTCCAAAAACTCGACTTTCTGGACCTAGATCTGTGCCAGATGGCCAGACTTTCACTGGGCAGAATTTCCA